>JAHZTW010000010.1:939638-954254 GCA_020283515.1 Alliaria petiolata | reverse complement strand
CTTTCCCGACCCAAATGGATACGAGAAACCCTCGGTTCATGACGGAAGGAAGACTCGGAGGGTACTTGGGTCGCTCCCTCGGCCGAGTATGCATGACGATGCAAGTGCCGTCGATTGTCATGAAGGACATAACGGACCGACTGTCGAGGCAAGGACATGTCGGCATTGATGTTCTCGCCTACGGTCCTCTGTGGTAAGTAGGGAGGTGTTCAAGTTAGGGAGCCGTGGACCGATACACCTAGAGGCCTCGACAACCCGCTTAGAGTGGAACATGCATAGCCGTGAAGGGCTAGTGTCATGTTTGGTAGCTAGCATTGAACAGGAATAGCCATGAAGGGCTCGGGTCCTGGTTCAATGTCTAGTCGAGTGTGGAACACAGGTAGCCATGAAGGGCTAGGGTGTGTGTTCCACGGTTGGGCTTAGTAATCTGCAGGTTGCTATAGCACCGGCATGCATAGTAACGAGGAGGTTACTATGGTCATGCCACCATTGTTTAAGCTTTCGCTTGTGTTATTGCTTTGATATTGTTGCATGATGTGAGCATGCATGCATTGTTTTATTTTGGGGTTTGGGTTGGGTTTCTAATGTTTGTATATAGGGTCCTGGAGTCACTGGGTAATCTTAGATTGCTCATGCCTCACCCTTTTGTTTCAGGTAACCCGTAGACGGGGTAAGTAAGGGCGGCGTGGAACGCTAGGAGACCGGAGTAGATTGGCGTTGGCTTTTGTAAAACCGGTTGGTTGTATGATATATTTATAATCTTTTGGCTCTAGGCCTTGACCGAAACTTATATAATGGTTGTGTGAATCTTACTTTGGAATGGTATAATATATGGAGTATGTTTTGGGAAAACGGCTTGTGTTAAATGATATTAGCTAGTCCAAGCTAACACAACTTGAAACCTTGGTACGGGTTGGAAAGCCTTAGGCCAAAGGTGTAGAGGTTAGATTGCTGAAAGTATTTACGATTTAGTCTCTGATCCGTTCTTAGTACTAGGTCCTGAATGCTCTCGGTGATCATACTGTGGCGCTTCCGGTTCATCTATGTCTAGATCGAACCATAGGGGTGTTACAGAAGGTGGTATCAGAGCATGGTTTATGATCATGCTCACGGGACAAGCCTTCAATGTTTTATCGAGTCAAAAGGAGTCGCAAAAGCCAATTAGGATAATCTGGTCTGTTCCGCCCATTTGTAGATTGTGTGTTAAGGTATTTATTACTTGATGCAGATGTCGAATCACAGATCAAGTACTGAGCGGCCGGGGGGTTTATCGTTGGGTCGGGGCACATCTGGACAGATGCATGTTCTGGAATCATCGGACACATATGTGCAATCGGGAGAAGAAGAACACTTGGGCCAAGAGCCGTTGGTGGGATACCTGTCTGAGTCAGCCAGTGAAACTGGTTATGGAAAGTTGGAGTTTCCCGGGATATGGGACCATCCCGTGGAGCCAAATCCGTCCCCAGCATTCTCTCACGATTCAGATTTTGACTCACTAGGATTTCAGATCCAACATCAGCCGAACCATAGGGGTGGTGGGCAGGTTAGACGGTAAAGATTTATGGAACAACCCGCTAGGCACATCAATACGGTGGAGGAACCCGGTCAGGGAGGACAACAACGAGCTGATCCGACCATATCAATGGTTCACAATTTGCTATCTCAAGTACTCCATCGGGCCATACCAAGTGCAAATACCAATGCAACACCGCCACCAGATTTCTTAAAGATCGTAACAACCATGAAGACCTTGGGAACTTACCGATTCAATGGCAAACCCGATCCATACAAGGCGGATGCGTGGCTACAGTGCGTGGAGGTGAACTTCTCAGCAACTAGATGCCCAACAGATTTCCAGAAAGATGTTGGAGTGTACTATCTGGAGAAGGAAGCATTGAGTTGGTGGATCAGTATAGATCGACAGACCGAGTATAGTATAAAAACTTGGGGAAGGTTCAAAAAGGAGTTTGAACGGAAATACTTCCCACCCGAAGCACGAGACCGAATAGCACAAGAATTTTTGAGGCTGGAGCAAGGGGAGAAGAGTGTGAGAGAATATGAGGCAGAATTTATGAGGCTATAGAGGTACGTCTCATACTGCAATGTTGGCAACGAAGCTCTGGTTAGACAGTTCATGCAGGGACTACGACTAGAGATTGGGAGCCGTTTACAATAGGTGACCTTCGCTAGTCCGCATGAAGCAATAGAAAGGGCGGTTAATGTGGAGGCATACTTAGCTAAAGAAAAGGCTGCTTGGAAGAAAAAGAAAGGAACTACTGACTTCAACCAGACGGCGAAGGTGAATCAGCCCACAAATCGTGGCCAGACGTCATACCGTGGTGGAAATTGGTATAGAGGAGACCAAAGGCCAAGGGATGCTTACGGAGCTTGTTACATATGTGGAGGATCGGGACATTTTGCTCGATACTGTCCCAGAAGTAATGCGGTGCCTAAAATCCCATCACACGTTAAGTGTTACACCTGTGGTGAGCCAGGGCATTACGCTACTTCTTGTCCAACTAAGACGGCTGGACCTGTTAGAGGAAATGGGAGACAAGGAGCACCGACTCGACCAACGAAAGAACCCACGACCAAGCGTCAGGCTACTTCGGGTAGAGTTTATGCCTTAGAGGCAGAAACCTCAAGCCCGGCAGGACCGACGAAAGGTCCCATTACAGGTATGTCTGGGCGCTAACCCTCTTTTGTGTGTTTAGATTATTGCTTGCGTGCTTGTTAGTTTAACTTTTGTCGTTGAGTTTACGTATTGAGAATACGTATGGTATTGGTTGTATGGTGTTAGGAACATTACGTGTTGGTGGTAACCCCACGCACGTTTTGTTTGATTCGGGAGCGACACATAGTTTTGTGACTCCCCAGGTGGCTTCTAAGTTTAGGGATGAGTACCTTGTGAAGAAGGTAAGTATTTCCGTGTTAACCCCCGGGAATCAAACCCTAGAAGCTACGAGAGTGGTGTTAGGAATACCTATAGAGATCCAAGAGAGAGCCTATAAGGCTGATCTTATAGTAGTATCCCTAGAACGGTATGAGGTGATTTTAGGAATGGACTGGCTATCAAGTTATGACGTGAACCTGGAGTGTGGTCGAGGGAGGATCACATTTGGTGGAATTCACCCGGTGATTGCGTATTATGGGATAAGTCCAAGTTCGGTCATATCCATAATATCCGCGGTGAGAGTTGAGGAGCAACTAAGGAAAGGGGAGGCCTACTTGGTTGCTATCAACGTTGTTAATGAGGAAGTGGATGAAGACTTGAATGTCGAGGACATTCCCTAAAATCATAGAAGTCTTTCTCAAGATCTTCTAGCCTTAAACCCCCAAACCCAATAAGAGACTTTGATTAAAAACTAAAGGAAACCAAAGCTCAAACCATTAAACCCCCTTAATCTCCCCAAAACGCAAAACCAAGGAGAATTACTCACTCCTCATGATCGAACCACTCACAAACATAAGTTTAGAGGGATTCAACATGTTCGGATTAAGCAGAAAAGAAGATTGAAGCAATAAAAACTAGAAATACTTGGATTAAAATCAAGAAGTACAAGGTTTTTCAAAAGAAGAAAACTTAGAACATGAAAAACTAGAGAGAAAATGGTGGCTAGACCTAAAGGGGAAAAGATGACAATGAGAATATCCTTGCTTGATCCCAAAAGGATTAGCTGTATCCTCAAAAGTGGTCCCCCACAAAAATACAAAAAGCAAAAAGCATAAAGCAAGAAACAAGAGGATAAGGCGGCGCCTGGCGTCAGAGATCGAGCTCGGTAGTCGATCTCTTGGGTCGATCTGGAGTTGGTCGAGTAACTTGGTCGATCTCCCTACTCGATCTCCTTGCCGTCTATGCGAACGTTTCGCCTCAGTCGATCTTCTTGCTCGATCTCCCGAGTGATCTGGTTAGCTGCTCGATCGTCTACTCGATCTCGTCTAGATCGAGTCCTTTGGTCCGATCTGCTCCTCGATCTCGGCTCCATTCTTCTTGTGCGAGTCCTTCTTGGTGCTTCCACGAACTCCTGAGCCATCCTCTCGAACATTCCTCAAACTCCAGCATAGATTCCCAAGCTCCAAGTACCAAAAAACCTGAAAAGAATGCAAATATGCAAGGAACTATGCAAATGCAAATGCAAGGAGTTCTAGGACCTAAAATGTTATAAATGATGCAAACTAGGCTACAATGCAGGATTTATAGATGAAAACCTATCCTAAATGAAAGCTAAATATGTGAAATATGAGAGTATATCAAGAGTCTATAAGGCTGATCTTATAGTAGTATCCCTAGAATTGTATGAAGTGATTTTAGGAATGGACTGGCTATCAAGTTATGATGGGAACCTGGAGTGTGGTCGAGGGGGGATCACATTTGGTGGAATTCATCCGGTGATTGCGTATTATGGGATAAGTCCAAGTTCGGTCATATCCATAATATCTGCGGTGAGAGTTGAGGAGCAACTAAGGAAAGGGGAGGCCTACTTAGTTGCTATCAACGTTGTTAATGAGGAAGTGGATGAAGACTTGAATGTCGAGGACATTCCAGTGGTAAAAGAATTTGAAGAGGTGTTCAGGCCGTTAACAGAGTTACCTCCAGCGCGGAACAACCCGTTTACGATAAACCTGGAACCAGGAGCGGCGCCAATCGCGAAGGTACCATATCGTATGGCCCCAGCGGAGTTGGCAGAGTTGAAAACTCAGTTAGAAGATCTCTTGGGAAAGGGATTCATTCGATCAAGTTCTTCACCATGGGGAGCTCCGGTCCTGTTTGTCAAAAAGAAGGACGGTAGCATGAGATTGTGTATCGACTATCGAGGGATCAATAATATCACAATCAAGGACATGTATCCACATCCTAGGATTGATGATTTGTTGGATCAACTAAGAGGAGCAAGATGGTTCTCAAAGATAGATTTGGCATCAGGGTATCACCAGATTTCTATCTCAGAACCAGATGTGCTTAAAACGGCGTTCAACACAAGATATGGACAGTATGAGTTTGTGGTGATGCCGTTTGGGCTGACCAATGCACTGGCAGCCTTTATGCGGTTGATGAATGAAGTGTTTCACGATTACTTGGATAGTTTGGTGATCATTTTCATAGATGATATCCTCATCTACTCACAGGGTGAGGTGGAGCATGAGGAGCATTTGAGAAAAGTCTTGGAGAGACTAAGAAGTCAGAAGCTCTATGCTAAGTTTAGCAAGTGCCGGTTCTGGAGAAGAGAAATTAGATTCTTAGGACATCGCGTTTCAGAGCAAGGCGTGTCCGCAGATCCTGAGAAGATAGCGGTAATTCAAGACTGGCCGCAACCTACCACGGTGACAGAGATTCGGAGCTTTCTTGGATTAGCCGGCTACTATCGTAAGTTTGTAAAAGGTTTTTCTTCTATAGCTAAACCTTTGACCAAGCTTACTGGGAAAGGAGTTCCTTTTATATGGAGTAAATAAACGGAGGAAGCATTTACGAAGTTAAAAGGAGCCTTGACTACAGCACCAGTATTAACCTTACCGGAACCCGGGAAGCCATACTCGGTATACACGGACGCGTCAAGAGTGGGACTAGGGTGCGTCTTAATGCAAGAAGATAAAGCGATTGCATATGCATCTAGGTAATTGCGGAAGAACGAGGAGAATTATCCCACTCACGATTTGGAGATGGCGGCCGTTGTGTTTTCATTGAAGATATGGAGGTCGTACCTTTATGGAGAGAGTATACAAGTCTTTACGGATCATCAAAGCCTAAAGTACTTGTTCACTCAAGCAGATCTAAATTTGAGACAAAGACGGTGGATGGAGTTCATTACGGACTATGATGTGAGGATTCAATACCATCCGGGCAAAGCGAACGTAGTGGCATATAGATTGGAGTTGCCACCAGACATGAACCTTCATCCAGTGTTTCATGTGTCAATGCTTCAGAAGCATGTATATGACCCTAATGCCATTGAACGTGAAAGAGTGGAGGAATTGAGGACGAATATGACATACCCCGAGGGACCAATCCGAACTGGTATCCGACGGGTAAGAAAGCTCAAGAACCGTGAGATCCCACAGATTCAGGTCTTCTGGGGAAGACATAATCGAATGGTTGTCACATGGGAAGACGAAGAGAGGTTTCAAAGAGAGTATCCAGAGTTCTTTGTTGAAACCACAACCATGGAGCAAGGAGAGTCATCACGACCTTAAAAGAATTCGGGACGAATTCTAATAAGGGGGGAAGAATGTAATAACCCCGACAAGGGATAGGAGCGGCCGGACAAGAAACGGCCGAGGAAGAATTTTTGGCCAAGACAAAGGTCCAAAAATTTAAAGTAAAGGATTGACTCAAGGATGCTTGAATCGACATGGTGGGCCAAAATAACCATTTTTGGTCGAAGAATTTGGAAGAATGATCGAATGAATCCGAAGTTAGCCGAGGGCCATCATACCGGCTAAGGTGGATAGCCGAGGTGGCCGGCTAAACTGAAAGGGACGAGCTGGGACAATCAAGCACGAGGTGTCCATAGCTATTCCGTCTTTATACATGAGGAAGACTGCTATTCCGTCTTTATACATCCGGAGGAATGCTATTCCGTTTTTATACATGAGGAAGACTGCTATTCCGTCTTTATACATCCGGAGGAATGCTATTCCGTCTTTATACATGAGGAAGACTGCTATTCCGTCTTTATACACCCGGAGGAATACTATTCCGTCTTTATACATGAGGAAGACTGCTATTCCGTCTTTATACATCTGGAAGACCACTATCCCGTCTTTATACATCCGATGGATAGGTGGATAAGCATGGCCTTGAAGCATGAGGTGTCTTCAACGTGGCTGGCCACATGAATGAGAGCATAGACATGCGTTGAGAGTGTGACTAGGGTCATGCTGCTATTGAACCAAGGTCACACGACCTTATCCATCCATCCTCTATAAATAGCCCCCAGAACTCCATTCCTAAGTCCTTCCCACGCGTTCAAAGTTAGAGAGAAACTTCTAGAGAGAGTGAGAGATTTTCGTGAAAAGAGAGAGAGAGGTTAGAAAAACAAGAGTGAGTGACTGTTTAGGAGAGATCCAGTCGTAGCCAGTCAAGACCAGCGCTAGGTGTGAAGCTAGCCAGTTCGAGTCTTCTGGAAACTGTGAGTCCCGGTAGTATAGATTGCATACTAATGGATTTATGTGCAGGTTTTAACTTAAGGATGGAACACTAGGCATGTCCATCTTAAGTTATTATTGTGTGTGAGAGGTTTTGCCGCGATAACTTTCACAAAAAGGAGAGTTTTGTAAAGAGTTATGCCGCAGAAATTTTTATAAGTATGCCGCATTAACTTTCACAAAAGAGGAGTTTTGTGAAGAGTTATGCCCCAGAAATTGTTATAAGTATGCCGCATTAACTTTCACAAAAGAGAGGTTATGTGGAGAGTTATGCCGCATAAATTGTTATAAGTATGCCGCATTAACTTTCACAAAAGAGGAGTTTTGTGAAGAGTTAGGCCGCAGAAATAATTTTTAATTGAGAAATTCTGCCGAGGTAGCTTTCATAATAAGTGACATTGTGAAAGTGGTTGCCGGCGAATTTTTAAAAATTATTGAGTGAGTGTGAATGCATGTGGTGTGTTATATCCACATGTATTGGTGTGGTACGAGGCATGGTGGGGCGTAAAAGTCCATATGCTAAGTACGGTGTGTGGATCACATGGGTACGAAGACTCATGGTGATTTAGGGCGTTGTATCGGCGGCGTCCCGCTTTCCCGACCAAAATGGATACGAGAAACCCTCGGTTCATGACGGAAGGAAGACTCGGAGGGTACTTGGGTCGCTCCCTCGGCCGAGTATGCATGACGATGCAAGTGCCGTCTGTAACACCCCCGACGCGATCTAGGCCGGATTTTAATGTGGGCCGCGCAACAATCAAAAAAGAACATGCACAGCCAACCATCCGACCCAAACCAGAGCGAAGGTGCCACAATGTCGAACATCGCAAACGGTCCAGCCATAACCTCAGAACGAATCCAAGGCCGCGGTCGGTCCATCCGCGAAATCCGACCCTCTCGGCCGAGGCCTAAGGCTTCTCAACCCGTACCCAAACCGAGAGTTGTGTTAACCTGAACAAGACTAATATCAGATGAAACCGGTTGATATAAAAATAAACTTTATTTATTCATATATAGAGGTTTCACAAAACATTCAACAAACTTTCCCACTTTGGCCTAGCCCCCAAAAGGATTATACAGCAACCATCAAACGTTTATTTTACAAAGACAACAAAACCTACACTGGCGGCCTAACGTTCCTTGCTTCCCGCTACTGGTTTCCCGACTATTGGTTTCCTGCAAAATAAAGTGAGGGATAAGCGCTACTCGCTCAGTGAGTCATGGCTCCCCTAAACAGAAACAACAATTCCCCACCCTAAAACCCAAAATAACACACAGCACGCAATTCACACAAATGAATAACTCATGAAACATCAATTAAACAAACAAATAGCACCAACATCACGCAATCTAGCAATCCCTAGAAAGCAATCAAACATCACCACAACTCATAGTGCTTTCGGCTGAACGGTTTTTAGACTAGACTTCACTACCACGGATGGGTCCTAGTTTCGCCTCCTTACCTCCGGTTCTTCTTAGACCTGAACCCCTTTTCTCTCCTCTCTCTCTTTCTCTCCCCTTTCTCTCTCTAGTTCGCTTTTGGTGTGAGTACTAAATGGCAAAGGGTGAGGGGGTATTTATAGGGGATGGATGGATAAGGTTGGTGGTGACCTGACCAATGCCAATGTGACACTAGTCACTACCAGGTTCAAGCTTATCCGCTGATCTATGAAGACGAAACAACAGTCTATGCTTATCCATGAATCTATAAGGACGGAATAGCGTTCCACCGGATGTATAAAGACGGAATAGCGGTCCACCGGATGTATAAAGACGGAATAGCAGTCTTCCGGATGTATAAAGACGGAATATCTGTCTTCCGAATGTATAAAGACGGAATAGCAGTCTTCTGAATGTATAAAGACGGAATAGCTGTCTTCTGGATGTATAAGACGGAATAGCAGTCTTCAGGATGTATAAAGACGGAATAGCAGTCTCGCGGATGTATAAAGACGGAATAGCAGTCTTCAGGATGTATAAAGACGGAATAGCAGTCTTCCGGATGTATAAAGATGGAATAACAGTCTTCAGGATGTATAAAGACGGAATAGCAGTCTTCAGGATGTATAAAGACGGAATAGCAGTCTTCCGGATGTATAAAGATGGAATAGCAGTCCATCTGATGTATAACGACGGAATAGCTATCCATCTGATGTATAAGGACGGAATAGCATTCCATCTTATGTATAAAGACGAAATAGGCACAGACACCTCGTGCCTATCCCATTCCGTGCTTATCCAATGATCACTGATGACAAAACACTGCTGGACACCTCGTGCTTACTTGTCCCAACTCGTCTTTTTAGTTTAGTCGGCACCTCGGCTATCCTCCTTGGCCGAAATGCTGGTCCTTGGCTATCTTCGGATTCCTTCGACTAATCTATTAAACTCTACGACCAAAGTGCTTTTCTTGGCCAGACATGTCGATCCAAGTACCCTCAAGTCGATTCTTGACTTTTGATATTTGGACCTTCCCTAGGCCAAACTTTTCTCTCGGCCGTCCTCAGCGCGGACGCTCTTAGCTCTCGACCGGGTCATTACATTCTTCCCCCTTAAAAGAATTCATCCCGAATTCCTAAGAGTAGGTCGAAGGGTTTCCTAAACTCTAAGGGTAAGTTCTTAGGGTTTCTTGAGAAAAGGTCTAGGGATTTCCTAACCAAATTCACACTCAACACAAAACCATGCAAGCAATCACCCAATAAATCATTCAAGAGAGTTAGAACCTATACTTACCTGTTAGGGGACCTTAAAAAGGTCATGAAGGGTATGGTTTATCTTTACCTAAGGATTAACTTCTCTCGCCTCTCCATGTCTAGCTGATGAACTCCATGTCTTCCCTCCTTTTGAATCGCTTCTCTTCATCTGCAAAAGGTAAAGCCTAACCCATCTACCTAAAATGCAGGGAACGTACCAGTTTTCCTAGTTGCCTTTGCTACTCATTTTGACTCGATAAAACGTTTGAANTATCTGCAAAAGGTAAAGCCTAACCCATCTACCTAAAATGCAGGGAACGTACCAGTTTTCCTAGTTGCCTTTGCTACTCATTTTGACTCGATAAAACGTTTGAAAACCAAGTCCCAATATAGCATGATCATGAACCATGCTCTGATACCACCATTTGTAACACCCCCGACGCGATCTAGGCCGGATTTGAATAAGTCGGCCGCGCAACAATCAAACAAGAACATGCACGGCCAACCATCCGACCCAAACCAGAGCGAAGGTGCCACAATGTCGAACATCGCAAACGGTCCAGCCATGACCTCAGAACGAATCCAAGGCCGCGGTCGGTCCATCCGCGATATCCGACTCTCTCGGTCGAGGCCTAAGGCTTCTCAACCCGTACCCAAACCGAGAGTTGTGTTAGCCTGGACAAGACTAATATCAGATGAAACCGGTTGATATAAAAATAAACTTTATTTATTCATATATTAAGGTTTCACAAAACATTCAAGAAACTTTCCCACTTTGGCCTAACGCCCAAAGGGATTATACAGCAACCATTAAACGTTTATTTTACAAAGACAACAAAACCTACACTGGCGGCCAAACGTTCCTTGCTTCCCGCTACTGGTTTCCCGACTATTGGTTTCCTGCAAAATAAAGTGAGGGATGAGCGCTACTCGCTCAGTGAGTCATGGCTCCCCTAAACAGAAACAACAATTCCCCACCCCAAAACCCAAAATAACACACAACACGCAATTCACACAAAGTCAGCGTTAGCAAAAACAATCACGTCGTCGCCCGACTATTGGTTTCCTGCAAAATAAAGTGAGGGATGAGCGCTACTAGCTCAGTGAGTCATGGCTCCCCTAAACAGAAACAACAATTCCCCACCCCAAAACCCAAAATAACACACAGCACGCAATTCACACAAAGTCAGCGTTAGCAAAAACAATCACGTCGTCGCCACTCTTTCATCACCACACCAACACTAAGGCCTCGCGCATTCGATCCTGACCCTCCCATGAACACCTGATATACTCATATATTTCGCATATTTAGCTTGCATTTAGAATAGGTTTTCATGCTTATATCATTTATATTAGACTAGTTTGCATCATTTGTACCATTTTAAGTCCTAGAACACTTAGCATTAGCATTTGCATGGTTTCTTGCATATTTGCATCTTTTTCAGGTTGTTTTGAGTACTTGGAGCTGTGATGGATGCTGAACATTAAAAAGAGTAATAAAGAAGAGCCTAGGAGTAGGCGGGAATCAAGGGAAAACTTGGACAAAACCAAAGAAGCCGAGATCGACCGGCCGATCGAGCAGAATAACTCGATCTAAAAGACAAGATCGACTGTATGATCGACCACACTCACACGATCAATGTGTGATCGACTAGACAATCGACCAAGATGAGTCGATCCAAAGCAAATCGAGTGGACGATCGACTGACGACTCGATCAAAGTGTAGACCGACTAGAAGATCGACTGGACTACTCGAACTGACGAAAGTTGACCCAGAAAAGTGTTTATGCTTTAAGTGAAAGTGGTAGACATACTTTCTGTCTCTTGCCCCTTGTCTCTTGCCCCTTGTCTCTTGCCCCTTAACCCCTCTTTTTAGGCCAAGAGCCATATTTAAAACTCAATATAAAGAGTGTTTATGTGCTTGTAAAAAATCATTCAGTTTTTCATCCAGTTTTTAATTCAGTTTTTCATTCAAGTTATCAATCAAGTTTTATATTCTCCCTTTCAAAGTCTTTTTAGTATTCTAGTAAGCCTTCCTTTGTTCTTGAAGTGTTCTTGAGTTCTATAGTTCTTCTTATTTAATTTCTTTAAAACTCTTATTTTTATTATATATATATTTTGTTTAAGTTATTCTAATGTTAAGTCTTTCTTCTTAATTCTTACTTAAGACTTTGTAAAAATTCTTGTATTTTCGCTTTAGCTAGTATTTAAATTATTCCTCTTCCAACACTTTTTCTTCTTAACCCCATAAATCATGTTTCTTATCTCTAAACTTATGTTTAAAAGAGGTAAAAACATGATTNGAACCGGAGTAGCACCTTAGGCTCTGATACCAAACTGAAAGGACCCGTTTCCTTCACTTCGGTGCCCTAGGTCTCGCGTCCTAACTTGCAACACAAGCAACACACCTGCACACACTAAAAAGGGAAAAAGGAGGGGTGAGCAACAAATTACTCAGTGAGGAAAGATCATCCCTGCCCACATGATTCACACCATCAACAATATAACTCAGCAACCAAATATACTAAGCCTAGAAGTGACAAACATCACATAACTTATCATCAATCACATCACATATCATAACTTCAGACATATCACATGACACATGACACTGACACCTGACACACTGGGCTGGCCGTCACCTCGAAAGGTCGTAAGCCACCTTTGGCTCGTCAGTCGGTTTACGGGCTTCGACGGGATCGCCATGTCCTCGTCCTCAGTCCGACTACTGCACTGAAACATCGAACTTTAACGGGATCGTCATGTCCTCATTCTCGGTCCGACTACACACATACATCATTCACTTTCCACAAAACATTTTATACTAACTTAACATATATTCACTCAATACACATAATAACCGATTATCATCAATCTCTCACATCACCACAATCAACAAACAAACTCCTAAGCTTAACATATGTGATTACAGAACTAGACCATTGAATAGTATGAATCCACAAGTCACAAATCCTCACCTTAGCCACTTTGATGTTGAATACTAACTCATCTCCTTTTTACTCTTTTAGGCAAATTCGCTGCCTTAACTTCAACAGCATGATTTCATATGCTCCTGGGTCTCAAAGAGGTTATCCTTCAACCGAGAGATATAAACATGTCTTCTAAAAGTCTCTGCAAAGTTTCAAGTCAAACGGACGCCGTTTGCCTAATCAAATAACTCAATCCGCTAGACTCGTCTGATCTGCTCGCTGCACAGAATAGTCTCGGTAGTTTAGTCATAACTCCCAAAAAACTTGATGGATCACATAGATATTCAACAGAAAGCTAGGTATAAGGGTCAGGAGTCTCCTTACCAAAAATCAGCTCGAAAGGATCACTGAAGAATCTGCAGCACAACTTCCTTTCGATCTGGTCACAGCTTCGCACTGCATAGATCAGGCATGCGAAAACATTCATAACTCTAAAAATATAAATCTGAACATGGATCCGCTTTCGCTTATAGTTATATCCAGGAGTCATGAATGTACTTAACAAGTTTCAGATTGATCACAGCAGTTTTACTTATCAGTTATCCTTTTGTTCTGAAACTGGTATGATCTGTGATGATAGGATATTTTCCAGATTGTAGCAGACAGAAGGAAATGACGATATCTTTTAGAACAGATATCCGATGACGACGATCTTGAGCTTTATGGAAACTTGAGGCTTGGGGCTTTCCAGAGATAGGTTAAAAATCGCGTGGTTCCTCGGGGTTGGGCGTGAAAACGTTTCTCAAGCTGACGGATTTTGATGATCATTCTTCCCTCTCTTCCTCTTTTTCTCTTTCCCTCTTCTCCTTCTCCTCCTCTTCTCACGTTTTCCCTTCTCTCTCACGCTTCTCTTCTCCCTCTTTCTTTCTTTGCTAAAACTCACGCTTCTCTCTTTTTCTCCGTGCAAGTGCAACGCGGCTCCCAATCTCACGTGAAGGAGGAGGTGCATAATACCTAGATCTAAACGCACAGCTTTGACACATGGTAGGCTTACTGGGCCTTAAATATCAAAACAAAAATTGGCCCATAATTTTGAAATTCGGTCGTTACACTTTGACCTTGACTTGTCGTCGTTTCTGCTTACAAAAGCACATCCTTTGATTCACGCTAATCTTCAACAGTCACAAAGAAAAAAAAAAATCAATTGATTTCTTATATTGGAGCTTCCCGAAGCTCAATTATGTCTTCTTGCGCCACTTTAATCTTCTTTTTCCTTTTTGTAACGACCCGAGTTATGGAATTTGGGCCAGACTTTATTTCAATTATTTTAAGCCCAATAGCCCACTTTCTTCCCTTGACGTGAATGATGATTATACACAAAGGTGTATGCATCTCCTTCAATCCCTTTTACCCTAGCCATCGAGAGAGAAAAGAAAACCAGAAAAGAGAGAGGGAGAAGAGAAGCATGAAGTAGAGAAGAAAGAGGAGAAAGTGAGAGAGAAAGGAAAACGTGAGAAGAGAAGGAGAAGGAGAAGAGAGAAAGAGAAGAAGAGGGAGAGAGGGAAGAAATAGATCATCACCAATCCGCCACATTGCGGGACGTTTTACCGGCAAACCGTGAGCAACCACGTGACCTACTACCTATGGATGGAAAGCCCCTAGTCTCAGCTTTCCAGAAAGATCTCGTTCGTGCCGATCGGAGGTTTGTGATGAAAGTTATAGCTGTTTCTTCTCGTCTGGTTCAATCTGCCCGAATATCTAACCAGCGCGAATCTGTCCAGTTGTATTGGAAGAAGAAAACGAATGAGTAAATCTATCCGGATCGATCTGAAATTTGGTAAGATAATCC
>JAHZTW010000010.1:917248-930352 GCA_020283515.1 Alliaria petiolata | reverse complement strand
TACCCGTTTTACAACGAATCCGCCGTTAGAACACAAACCACCACCTGATGCGACGGAAGTCACTTTATTTCAATGTAGCAAATAAAGATTTGAGTTATGTTCCTAAAGATTGTAGGAGTTGAACTCCATTTTGCTTTAGTGATTTGAAGATTCTAGGAGTTGAACTCCAATGTAAAATGAAAACCAAATACGAAATAAAGACAGATTGAATTAGCCTAAAGAAAAGTGTTTTTGTGTTCTTGTTTCTCTATCACCACAACATCCGTGACCCGGTTGGAACTTTGTTTTCTGCTTCTTCTGTTTTTTCATGTTTAATGGCGAGAAAATTTCCCTATCTTCTCCAAATTAAACTATACCAATATAAAATGTTCGGAGACTTATGACAGAATTTCGGATTTATTTAGCTAGAGAGAGAAAGCACCCATAGAAAAATTGTAGAACTTCAAAAGAAATTTAATAGAACACAAAGATAAGAACAGAGATACTAGGTCTCCCACAAAGGTACCCTTGCTTACGGTTGTACCGTCCTAATACCCAAAATATGAGATGCCCCTAAACCTTTCGCCCATTATCTTATATAAAGCTATTTCCCACGAGAAAAGTGTCAATTTTTAAGGACGGAACCGAGGAATCGGACTCAAACCGACCCGAAATACTGGGTTCGGTTCGGGTTCGTTTAGCCAATATAATTCGAACGGTTCTTCTCTAAATTTAATCCGGTTCACTGTTCGGTTTGAGTAATACCCGAGAACCAAACGGTATTCGAAAACCCAAAATAAATTACAAAATTATTACTAATTACATTATTTATATTATATAGTTTGTATAATTAATATAATGATTAATCAAATTATTTCAAACCTTCAGATTAATTCTCGGTTCGGTTCGGATAATACCCGAGATCCGAATAGTTATCCTAAAACCCAAAATTAATTACCACATTTATATAATTAACCGAATAATTATCCAGATTTTTTTGAGTAATTCGGATTATTTCTCAACAAATTATTTTTGATATGAACAAGAAGATGATGATCTCTCGGGATTCGTGGACGAATCACTCGTACCGGAGGAGACCTGATGTAGCGTACGTCTTCTTATGATTTCCTTTTTTTGGATTTGTTAGGTTTTCTTTTCCTTAGAGTTTTCCATTTTGTTTTGATTTTCTTTTGCTTTAAGTTTTCCTATTCACTTAGAAGAGGTCTTGTTCATGAGCTTATAAATAGGAGTCTAAAGAGGTTTGTATTCATTACCTTTGATTTTGATCTATAAAACTTTCATTAGGGCTGTTCAATATGGTAAACCAAATTGAACCGAACCAAAATAGAATATGTGGTTGGAATATAGATATATTATATTAACCGTACAAATGTAATAATTTCAAAACCGTAGGATGCGGATATGGTTTGAATATAAACCGATTAAAAATCAATTAGTTTAAATATATATATATATATATATATATATATATATATATATATATATATATAGTATACACTATGTATATGTAAAATATGTAATCCTCAAAAACCTAATGTCTAAACAAATCTTAATATAAAACAATATTAATAACCTAATGTTAAATTGTTACTTGTTCAAAATAATTTTTCTATGTTCTATATTTTTTTTATTGATTATCATTGCTAATTTTCTATTAATAACCGAAATCCATATTATACCAAACAAAATTTTTGATTTTTGGTTATAAACCGAAGAAACTGAAAACCGAAAGTCCGAACCAAATCAAAATATATATGGCTTTAAAATGGCAACTATTTTTTACTAATCAAAAACCTGAAAAACCGAAAAAACAGAATAGAAACCGAATCGATATCCAGATTGCATAGCACTAACTATCATAGAGCTTTTGAAAGAAAATTCTTGAATTTTTATTTCCGGGTATTCTTTAAAAACTCAACGGATCTGAGAAGGCTTAGTAAACGGGTATTTCATACTTCAATGTTATTTTGGCATATCGATACTTCCGCTTCGTCAGCCTTTGTATGGACCGGGTTATGTACACCAACAATTGGTATCATTGGTATCATGTCTATCAAGTTGTTTAGTCATATTTTTTTTTGTTCATCAGTCATTTTTCTTGAAAGTACTTTTTTTGTTTACTGAGATATAATATATGTATTTTATATTGATTATTTTTCTATAAATATCAATAAACATAATGTTTATATTTCTATCGAAGATTATATATTTTTTTTTTTCGAATTTTTTTGCATACTTTATTATAAAGTTTGATGTTTCAAACTTGGTAAATAACATGATTCTAACACATGTCAAGTTTATCAACCATATTTCAAAATGTAAAGAAAACTTTAACCAATTATTTTTTAACATAAAGAAAAAAAATTACAAATTCTTAACATAATTTTTTATAGTGTTAATATAAAAAGGCAAATTATACTTCGAATTAATAAATAAATAAATTATGAGAGAAAAGGTAAATAAGATATTTCTTCATTCTCCAAATAAATTACGTGTCAGTTAGGTGATCTAATTTTGATAAGGGTACAAAAAAACTCTTTATAATTAGGTAAACTACTATAAAACGGAAAAAAAATTGATGACTTTTTTGGTTGAAATGTGAAATGTATTAATCAACAAGAAATAAATATTTAAAAAATTCTGGCGAAAGTTAAAATCATGAGAGCTGACATAAAAATCAGCCTAGAAAGCTAACACAAAAAAAAACAGAGCGCCCAGTTCCAATAGAAATCTAGCATCAGGAATCACAGAGTCATTTCGAGGGAGGGAGCAATTTTGTTTTTGTTTTTATTACCAAGAGATTTTGGGGTGAAATCTGTAATTCTCACAGATTTGAAATCACAACATCTAATATTAGTTTCGTCCTAAGTGTCACTCGATCTGTGACCTCTAAACTTTGCCTATGATACTTTTCCAATCGAATTAACGACACTTGGTTGAAGGGAGTAATTTCGAGGGAGGGAGCAAATAGTAATCCATCGCAACAGCATGTCATTTCCGTGTTCGTCCTGTTGAGTGAAAGAGATGCAATTTGTATCTATTCACCAGTGTAATGTGCGAGTGTAAGAGGAGAATGTGATGGGTGTTGATAATGTCTTCTATTTCTTTCTTTCCATAAAACATAGATCATAGACTAAATCTTGCTTGCTCAGGCGATCTCCAATGAGTGTTTGCAAGATATCCCAATTTTGGTTGATTCCCGAACCGAGAAGCCTCACACAAAATATGGTCTAAACTGTAAATGAATAAAAAGATACAAAGAACAACCTATTTAATCCGAACACCCAACACCCTAATGGATGAAGGGTTAATGGATGAGTCAACCCAACCCATATAACAAATGGATTGGATTGACTCATGACCCATTTATTTACATGGATTAAATAAATGACAATGACCAAAAATTAATTTTGTTATAATATTAATAATAATTAGTAAACATACAAAAAAATATTCACTTTATAAATTTTTTTTTATAAATATTTTATTTCAGCTCTCAATCATTTGAACCAAAAAATAATGTTATGAATAAATATTCATAAAATACAAAATTAAAATTGTATTTCTTAAAGATTTGAAAATACACGTTTTTATTTCTTTTTCTTCTGTCTCTTTCGGCCACCGAAACTAGACCAAAATCTAGCAAAAGCAAACATGCATATTAATCAATAAGGTAAGTCAATATAACCCAATTCACACCA
This sequence comes from Alliaria petiolata, assembly GCA_020283515.1. NCBI lineage: Eukaryota > Viridiplantae > Streptophyta > Magnoliopsida > Brassicales > Brassicaceae > Alliaria > Alliaria petiolata. The sequence goes on along the minus strand of JAHZTW010000010.1, from coordinate 926,651 downwards.
ATGAAAGCATATACACAAAAGAGTTAATGATATTAACGAAATTGAAATTCATGATATTGGTAGGTTCACGTATAATGCATAAACATGTGGCAACTAAACATATAGATACAATGATCAAATTAATCCATTTCAACCCAAACAATTAGATCCATCAACCTATTTGACCCATCAATCTATTAAATCAAAAGTTTAAATCCATTAGGATCGATGAGTGATTAGGTTAGGTCGACCCATGAATTTAGATTTATTTTGACACCTCTACAAAGAACAAGTGATAGTCATTCGAAGAAAAGAACAAGTGATGTTCATTCGAAGAAAAGAACAAGTAATGTCAAATATTTTGATGTTGATTTAGAAAGAAAAAAATAAATAAATATAATTAACATAGAAATAAGAGAATCAATTATGTCAAAATTTTGACAAAAAATACAAGTAACTAAATTATGAAAATAATAGGAAAAACGAAATATTTGAAAACATTTGATAAAATTTAATTGTAAATCAAATAATAATAAATAAAAAGAAAATTAAAATAAATAAATAATTGTTATTGTGTTAAACTTTCTAATCGATTGGTGATTTCGTATGGATGTTTTTAATGTTATTTTATTTTATTTTATGGATGATCTGATTTTTTTTTCTTTTTAAAAAAATAAATATAAATCTCATATATACGCGAGGCATAATCTATTTCAAAAATATAATATATAATTTGTTTTCAATAACTAGATATGTATCATTTTTACGTTTCTTTACCATTCAAAACAAATATGATAAACAATTAAATTTGTATGGTATACATTTGTTTGGCATGAACTGCTTGATTTGTGGTTGTTTTTGATTTGCATTATTTGATATGCCCTTACCATTCCAAGCCAAATTGGCCATGACAGGCGTTTCTTTGACCTTGACTTGTCGTCGTTTCTGCTTACAAAAGCACATCCTTTGATTCACGCTAATCTACAACAGTCACAAAGAAAACAAAAAAAAAATCAATTGATTTCTTATATTGGAGCTTCCCGAAGCTCAATTATGTCTTCTTGCGCCACTTTAATCTTCTTTTTCCTTTTCTCCATTCTCAATAGCTTCAAAGCTTCTGCTCAAAACCTATCAATCTTAAACTATATTTGTCCAAATACGACAACGTATTCAAGGAACAGTACTTACTTCACCAATCTCACAACCCTTTTGTCTTCCCTCTCTTCCCGCAACAATTCATTCTCCACCGGATTCCAAAACGCCACGGCGGGTCAAGCTCCCGACAGGGTCACGGGACTTTTCCTTTGCCGCGGAGATGTCTCACCTGAAGTTTGCCGTAACTGCGTCGTCTTTTCCGTCAATGAATCGTTAACTCGGTGTCCGAGCCAGAGAGAGGCCGTGCTCTATTACGATGAGTGTATGCTCAGATACTCTAAGAGGATTAATCCTGTCTCTTATACACATCTAGATGTGTATAAGAGACAGGATCTGCACTCTGCACTGCAAAATCCCATCTCTCCTCTGCACACAACAGAACCAAAAAACAAAAAAAAAATCAATTTCCAGAGAACTTTGTATGAACTAGAAGATCTAAAGGATCCTGACCCTGTCTCTTATACACATCTAGATGTGTATAAGAGACAGATTACGATGAGTGCATGCTCAGATACTCTATTACCCGTTTTACAACGAATCCGCCGTTAGAACACAAACCACCACCTGATGCGACGGAAGTCACTTTATTTCAATGTACCAAATAAAGATTTGAGTTTCCTTTCGTGATTTGAAGTTTGTAGGAGTTGAACTCCAATGTAAAATGATAACCAAATAAGAAATAAAGAGATTGAATTAGCCTAAAAAAAGTGTTTTTGTGTTTTTGTTTCTCTATCACCACAACCGCCGGTTTCTACTCCTCCGGTATCAACTCCTCCATGACCCGGTTGGAATTTTGTTTTCTTCCTCTGTTTTTCATATTTAATGCCGAAAAATTTAGAAAGCTTCATGCCTTCATCTGATATCTCCTGAAATATCGTTTGTAGCTCATGCACTTGGTCAATGAGGGGCTTTGAGTCTACCATTCTGAAGTTAAGGAGCTTCGCAATTGCAAATTTTCCAGAACCCACATTGAAGGTATTGTATTTGTTTTCGAGAGCAGTTCACACATCTCTCGAAGTCTCGTAATCCTCACTGTACAAATTGTACAGCTTATCTGTAAGGTTGTTTAGAATGTAACCTTTGCAGAGGAAGTATGCATGGACCCACGCGTCCACAGTAGCAAGCATGTGAGGATTAGTATTATTAGCAGGCAGCACTGGTTTAATCTCAGCGAGATACTTTGCCAGTTGCAACGTTGACAGAAAGAAGTGCATCCTTTTCTGCCACTGCTTGAAGTTCATCCCATCAAACTTCTACGATTGAAGTCCAGATGTTGGAATTGATGTAACCGCGTGTGGTAGACCATTCCCGTGTTGGGTTGTCGGCTCACTTGTGTTCTTTGGAAGTCCATCGACACCACCGGTAGACATTCTGAATCTGTTCACAAAAAAACGAATTAGATTAGTTTTTGAGAACTCAATCCAGTTAAGCGATTAAGATTTGTTAATTCGCTAATAAACATTCACAGAAAGTGCCTGAAGGCGTTCTTAAACGGTAATAGTCGTTCCCAGAAAACACCTTAAGGTGTTCTTAAACGCTATGTATCAGATCGTATAGATCGTTTTTTAGACAAACGTTTCGCGAACTTGCTTAGGGCTGACGCGGAAATCGTTGTTCTATCTTTATGGTAATCGTCTGTTTTTTAAGATCAAACGTTCTACGGTTGGCTATAAGGCAATCGCAGAAGTGTTGTAGATCGATCATAAAACATTTTGAAAATCGTTTTATGAAATCGTTTTTGAAATATTGTTCGCAATATTCAATCCGATTCAAGCGATTAGCACGAAACGGATTTAAAGAATTAAGATTGTAGGACCGCGAAAATCCAGATTGAAAATCACGAATCAAAGAACGATTGAAATCAATAATAAACGATTATAAAGTATGAAAACGTTTTAATAAAATCTTTAAGAAAAGACGATACACGGAGTCGACATATGATCTCTTTTCTTAATTCTTTAAATCTCCCGCAGTGTGACGGTTTGAAGAGATTCAGAATCCCAGGATACAACCGTGTTGAGACTAAAGTTGCAGCACCCGATTATAGAATCTGCGAACTAAAGATCTACGCTATGCTCTCGAGACTTACCCTAAAATTGTAGAGACGAGAGGGATTTGCTGGATATTTGTGTTTATTTGAAAGCTATGTGTTTCGATGATCTGGTGAAGAATAATGAATGATAGAGACCTCTATATATAGTGGAGGAGACTTGGGGCACAAGTGATAGACTTGGCGGCCAAGATTGGGGAGATTTAGGGGCACAAGAAATAGACTTGGCGGCCAAAAGACTTGGGGCGCAAGCAATAGACGAAATGGAAATATTCCGCAATAATTATTTTGACTTAATCGTTAGGATTTATCTATTTATGCAAAAAATCTTTAAGGAATATTAACATATTTATGAAAATATGTTAATAAGTATTTACTCCAAAGAAGAACATCTTTTTGTGTGGTAAAGCCCACATTCACCAAGACCCAAGATTCAAGATCCAAGACCCAAGACCCAAGCCCAAGCCCGGCCACAGTGTCCCCTTCCAAGGCTATCGAACCTTGTTGAGAGTGTGTCACTATATATACTAGTGGAAAATTTTTCAAACTTTCCATGTGAGACATTTTGCACATCTTGACACATATTGACTTTTTGTCTTGATTACAAGCTCACTTTGACCAAAGATTTCTCATTCAAATAACCTTCATTTTTGACAAGTAATTACATTATCTCATAGTTCTCATTACAAAGAATCCAAAAAATCCATAATCCGGTCATCTCGGTAACTGTGCTCACCGGAAATGTTGCCGAAAAACTGGCATGTGCCATTTGTCAAAAAATAAGTTCCAACAGGGTCAAGCTCCTGACAGGGTCACGGGACTTTTCCATTGCCTCAGAGATGTCTCACCTGAAGTTTGCCGTAACTGCGCGTCTTTTCCGTCAACGAATCATTAACTCGGTGTCCGAGCCAGAGAGAGGTCGTGCTCTATTACGATGAGTGCATGCTCAGATACTCTATTACCCGTTTTACAACGAATCCGCCGTTAGAACACAAACCACCACCTGATGCGACGGAAGTCACTTTATTTCAATGTACCAAATAAAGATTTGAGTTTCCTTTCGTGATTTGAAGTTTGTAGGAGTTGAACTCCAATGTAAAATGATAACCAAATAAGAAATAAAGACAGATTGAATTAGCTTAAAAAAGTGTTTGTGTTTTTGTTTCTCTATCACCACAACCGCCGGTTTCTACTCCTCCGGTATCAACTCCTCCGTGACCCGGTAGGAACTTTGTATTCTTCCTCTGTTTTTCATGTTTAATGGCGAAAAAATTTCCATATCTTTTCCTCTTGCGCCCAAACACCAATCCGACACTCAATTTGATAAACAAGAAGTAAAGAAGTAAAACTCTCTGAGGCTAGACTTAGTCCAACAAATCCACTAGCACCGAAGAAATCAAGTTCTCTAAAACAAGAGAAGCTTATACACAAGAACGTACAAATATGTTATGATGGAACACTTGTGACTTAACCTAGACGACTTGTATATATATCCATTTATAAAGTTAGGGTTACAAAACTAGGACTAAACCAGAGATTAGTTACACCGTCTTAATTAAACCAAGTAAGCGGTTTAACCTCTATAAGCCCTTAGCTGAAAACCTATGTCACTTTCCTTTTAACACATTGATTAGAGATTAGGCCAATACTCAACATTCTCCACCTTGGACTAAACTCGATCAAACTTCAAAACATCCTTGATCATTCAACTGGTGCTCTTCCCGTGGATTAACCTTCTGAACTTACACCGTCTAGCTGGCTTTACGCCACTCATGCTTGAGTAACGTTAAGCAAGTTTAAAGCTGCCTTAAACTTGCTCACCAGAATCACTTTCGTCAACATGTCTGCCGGATTCCTGCTTGTGTGCACTTTCAGCACATCAACTTCTCCATCTGCAATGATATCTCTGATGAAGTTATACTTCACAGCAACATGGGTTTTCCTCTCGTGAAACACACTATTCTTTGAGAGACAAATTTCACTCTGCGAATCACACCAAACCTTTACTGCATCATGACTGAAACCGAAGTCTCCAAGCAATCCTTTAAGCCATATCGCTTCCTTTACTGCTTCTATCAAAGCGATATATTCAGCTTCTGTAGTTGACAATGCAACCACCGGTTGTAGACTTAATCTCCAGCTAAAAACCATTTCCTCTGAAGGTGAATACATAACTTGAAATAGACCTCCTTCTGTCTAAATCTCCTACATGATCTGAGTCACAAAATCCCTGAATATGCAAATCCTTTCCCTTTGTATACATTAATGCAAGATCCAAAGAACTCTTGATGTATCTGAGTAACCATTTTACAGCTTCCCAATGAATGTGACCAGCCTTGCTCATAAAACGACTCACTAGACCAATTCCATATGCTAAATCCGGTCTAGATCCTACCATTGCATACATGATGCTACCAACAGCTGAGGAATAGGGGATTACCTCAGTGTCAACGCACTCCTCTTCAGCTTTCACCGACGAGAGCTTGAAATGAGCGCCAATTGGGGTCTGAGAACTCTTCGCATCACTCATTCTGAAGTTCACCACAACCTTCTTCAAATAACTTGACTGAGACAGCCTCAAAATCCCTTTCTTTCTGTCTCAGAAAATATCCCTCCCAAGAATTCTTCTAGCAGCTCCTAAGTCTTTCATTTCAAAGGCTTCACTCAACTTCTCCTTGAGCTCCTTTATATCTGACATGTTCTCTGCAGCAATGAGCATGTCATCTACATATATCAACAAATAAATGTAGTTCTCCTTAGAAACTTCCTTAATATACACACATGGATTATGCTCGCTTCTACTGAATTCTTGAGACACCATAAACTGATCAAATCGTTTATTCCATTGTCTTGGAGACTGCTTCAATCCGTACAAGGATTTATTGAGTAAACAGACCTGATCTTCTTTACCAGCAACCTCATATTCTTCAGGTTGATACATGTACAAGTCCTCTTCCAACTCACCATGTAAGAATGCAGTTTTCACATCAATTTGTTCAAGCTCCAAGTCCAAACTCGACACCAATGACAAAAGCACTCTTATCAACACATGCTTAGCCACAGGTGAGAAGACTTCATGATAGTCAATTCCTTCTCTCTGTGAGAACCCTCTAGCAACTAACCGTGCTTTAAATCTGTCTGGTTCCACTCCTTCTATCCCTGGTTTAATCTTAAACAAATATCTGCAACTGATTATCTTCCTGTTCTCAGGCTTATCCGTCAAAATCAAAGTCTTATTCTTCATCAAAGACTCCATTTCTTAATCTGTTGCAATATTCCATGTCTCACATTCTACACTTTCCTGTGCTTCAGAGAAATCTTTTGGTTCTTCTGCATTCATCATTTTAGACATGATTAATGCAAATGCTACCTTTTCTGCTTAAGAGCAAACATAGTCTTTTAACCTTGCATGATGCACTATAGTTCTCCTTGGTCGATCTTGAGCCACTTGATAATTTGTCACACTCGTTCTGACTGTATCCCTTGGCTCTGACTAAGGCTCATCATCTTCACTTTCATCAGATAACTCCTAGATAACTCCACCTTGATATGAACCTTCTTCATTCTGAGATGACTCGATCTCTATGTACCCTTTACTTCCAGAGACAATTGTCTTCTCTGTCTCTCCTGAAACAGGTCCTGCTTCCTTGAGTAAATCTGTGTACATTAGATCTTCCCTGAAAAAGGGCGTCTCTACTGATGACACACTTTTCACTGTCTATTAACCATATCTTGTACCCTTTTGTTCCAGTAGTTTACTTCTTCTTCTCGTGAGAGTAGGATTCATCTCCTTTCATCTCCTGGGTTAAGTTTTTCTCTTTCTCCCGCGGCTTCTGAAACAAGAGTTTTTATCTCATGTTAGAAATTTCTCAATTGCTCATATCATTGCAATACTTGAGATATCAATCCATCTTGGGANTTTTACTGCGTTGCAGAGTTTGTATGGACTTGTTCAGTGCACTCCTGATCTGACGAGACAAGATTGTTTGCGTTGTCTGCAAACGTCTATCAATCAATTACCAACTGAGAAAATTGGGGCAAGACTTCTTTTGCCGAGCTGTAGTTCAAGATATACGAGCTTTACCCGTTTTACAACGAATCCGCCGTTAGAACACAAACCACCACCTGATGCGACGGAAGTCACTTTATTTCAATGTACCAAATAAAGATTTGAGTTTCCTTTCGTGATTTGAAGTTTGTAGGAGTTGAACTCCAATGTAAAATGATAACCAAATAAGAAATAAAGACAGATTGAATTAGCTTAAAAAAGTGTTTGTGTTTTTGTTTCTCTATCACCACAACCGCCGGTTTCTACTCCTCCGGTATCAACTCCTTCGTGACCCGGTTGGAATTTTGTTTTCTTCCTCTGTTTTTCATGTTTAATGCCGAAAAATTTTCAGTGTCTTTTCGTCTTGCGCCCAAACACTAATCCGACACTCAATTTGATAAACAAGAAGTAAAGAAGTAAAGCATAAACGAAAGAACACAGAGCATTTTTTCACCCCAGAGTTCGTATCCGATATGGATTACTACTCTGTGGGGTTAAACTTAGTCAAACAAATCCACTAGCACCAAAGGAATCAAGTTCTCTAAAACCAGAGAAGCTTGTACACAAGAACGCACAAATATGTTATGATGGAATACTTGTGACTTAACCTAGACGACTTGTATATATATCCCTTTATAAAGTTAAGGTTACAAAACTAGGACTAAACCAGAGATTAGTTACACCGTCTTATTTAAACCAAGTAAGCGGTTTAACCTCTATAAGCCCTTAGCTGAAAACCTAAGTCACTTTCCTTTTAACACTTTGATTAGAGACTAGGCCAATACTCAACATTCTCCACCTTGGTCTAAACTCGTTCAAACTTCAAACCTCCTTGATCATTCAACTTGTGCTCTTCCCGTGGATTCACCTTCTGAACTTACACCGTCTAGCTGGCTTTACGCCACTCATGCTTGAGTAACGCTAAGCAAGTTTAAAGCTGCCTTAAACTTGATCACCAGAATCACTTTAATCAACATGTCTGCCGAATTCCTGCTTGTGTGCACTTTCAGCACATCAACTTCTCCATATGCAATGATATCTCTGATGAAGTTATACTTCACAGCAACATGCTTTGTCCTCTCGTGAAACACACTATTCTTTGAGAGACAAATCGCTGATATACTTATATTTTCAATATATTTATCATACATTTAAAATAAGTTTTCATCCATATTTCATTTATAACTAAGTATAATCATAGTATTTAATCATTTATAGGATTTAGAACATTTGCATTAGCATTTGCATTTTCTTTTATATATATGCATCATTTCAGGTTATTCTATGGATTTGGCGACAATGTGTAAGCTGAAAACATAAGATGATGAGCTAGGGACATGTAAAGAAGAGTAAGAAGCAAACTGATGTCATCTGACTTGCTGTACTGAGATGTTGAAACCGATTCAAGTCCATGCCACCTAAAGTGACTTAAAGATCAGACCCTACAAAGACTTTTCATTCTGATTCAGCCTCCGAAATCTTCATAAAACTCATAGAAAATTGAGTTATCTTTCCTTCAAAGGTTGTTTCATTCCATTATGGTCAGTGGTTCAGAAGATACGACTATTTAAGTGACAACATGTTCGTCTGGAAGTTTAGCGACCAATTTCGTTAACTGAAAGATCAGCTCGTATGAAGGGTTTTGATTCCGATTTAGCCTCGACGTTTTTCATGAAAGTCTTAGGAAATTGTGTTAGCGTTCGTTTGGTGGTGATTTCAAGTCAAACGGTGCACTAGTGCAAAAGATACAGATCGATCAATCCATGTACCCGAACCAAAAGATACCATTTGCAAGTTGCTCCAAAAAAGTGTTTATGCTTTAGTAAAAGTGGGATTAGATAGGTCCCTTGTTCCTTGCCCCTTGCCCCTTGCCTTTTGACCCCTCTTTTAAGGCCAATAGCCATGTTTAAAACTCTATATAAGGAGTGTGTGTGCTTGTAATAATCATTCAATTTTTAATCAAGTCTTCTTATTCTCTCTTTTAAAGTCTTCTTAGTGTTCTTGTAAGCTTTCTCTTGTTCTTGAGTGTTCTTAAGTATTCTTACTTTTTATAGTTGCTTCTTGTTTAATTCCTTGTGAAAACTCTTGTATTTTTATTATATATATCAAGTAATTAAGTTATTCTAATGTCAAATCTTTCTTCTTAATTCCCATTTAGTTCTTTGTGAAAA
>JAHZTW010000010.1:767167-900892 GCA_020283515.1 Alliaria petiolata | reverse complement strand
CACTAATGTAAAATCAACCAACTCTCGCTGCGAAGATTATCTATGCCTAAATTCCAGAAAACCAAATCTCTTTGCGAATTCAAACAATTCAGACAAGCATTAATATCAGGTTCAATTGTTCACAAAACCCTAAACCAAATCTCTTTGCGAATAGGTATTTTGCTCATCTAACATTAGTTCAGGCAATCAATAATACTCTCGCATCTATTAATTAACCTAAGATCAGATTCTAGGTCGCGAAGCTAGAATAAGCATTAAACACAAATCCAGATGAAGAACTCTAATGATTTTATCCTAACAATTTAATTCGACCTAACAATTCATTAATCACCATTGAAAAACCCTAAACCTAACAAGCAAACTACTCAGACATGATTAATGAAACAGAAATCATAACTTGAATAGAAAGCATAAAAGAATTCAATAGAAATAAAGGAGTTCCAAATTTGCTCTGAAGGAGACAAATTCTTCTCTCTAAAAACCTAAACTTCTATGATTATTAAAGTATGAGAATGTCTGCCTAAACAATGGCTGAAAAACTATATTTATAGGCCTAGGTACGAGCTGGACACTTTTGGAAATAAGGAAAACTGTTTTGGGCAATTTCCTTTTCTTCAAAGCTTGTAAAGTCGCGTCCATTTTCTGGAAATAACTGGTGTCGATCGACACATGAACAGTGTCGATCGACACATGAACAGTGTCGATCGACACTGTTCATTAATATTCAATCCGAGTTCATCTTTTCAGCAGCTTGTTCCACAATGCTCCAAAATGTTCCAAAATCTCCAATTATGCTCAAAACGTAGCTGAACCTGCAAAGACTCTAATAGGACTCTAAAAGTAGCAAAAGACTCTATAAAATCACTTATATCATGGTCCAAAAACGGGTAAAAACCATGATATATCAGTAGGCCCCCTGGTTTCGCCTAAGTTGATCGAAGAGACCACCTCGCCAACCTCCTTTATTCTTTGGCCAGCTTCTCTACCACCGCTGCCTTTCTTTTCAAGCAGTTGAATGATGCGATCATGGAAAGCACAAAGGAGAATGAGCTTGTAGCTGAGCTTGAACCTGAACTAGAAGCCGTTGAAAACTTGGTGATGCCATCCAGACCTATAACTCGTGCAAGGCTTAGGAGACTTAAAGAAGGAATTGGAGGATTACTCAGTCAGATGATCACTCAGAAAGGAGAAGAAGTTAAAACTATTCTGGTTTTAATCTCACAGCAGACTTCTGAAATTACACAGCAGACTTCTGGAAATCCACGGCAGACTTGTGAATCAACTATATAGTCAAGCTATATAGTCGACTACATATTCGAGCTACATTCATCAGTTATATAGTCAAGATATATAGTCGAGCTATATAGTCAAGATTCTGCCAAAGGGAAGGAAATGCAGTTGAAGAGTATATTTCGACCAAGAGACCAGAAATGGGAAGCTAAATGATCTCAAGGGTCATACGCTGAAGCCAAGAGTCAGTCAAATCATTTACTTTGGTCTTTGGTCTTTCTTTAGTTAATGTTACATTGTTTTTAACACATTTTTTCTAGTTTTCTACAAAGTATTTTCTATAAATACTCTTGTAATCTCTTAGGAGAAACACAACCTTCTTTTTATTTATTTTGAGAGTGATTCTCTTTTCTTCTTCGTGAACATTTCCGATCCTTGGTGTGTAATATCCATTGATCAAACCTTAGTCCGTCTTGCTGCGTCATATCCAAGGGATTAAGTAGATTGTTTGGTGCGTCATATCCATTCAATCGACCTTGAATTCGTCTTAGTGTGTCATATCTAAGGGATTCAAGTTGGGAAATATCAGAAGTCTTTCCGCAACTTCTGTGTTATTCTTTCGATCCATCTTACCTTGTTCTTTGAGGATTCGTTTCTCATAAGATCTAAGGTCTATCCATCTATCCATCTATCCGAAATCCAACCGAAGAGTGCTGATTATTGGGAGGATCGTATCATTGAAGATGCATTTGATCCTATCGTCGATTGTCGCGGCCTTGTCCTCGGATTGTCGTTGGTCTTCTACCAATTAAAGGATGTCAGCTTCGTCTCGATCTCTGTTGACATAGATAGAGTTGTTGATCTCCTCAAGTTTTTTGTTCAAGGTACGGACGTCTCTTATGCTCTACTCGAGGATGGGTCTGTGATGTTCGAGTGCATCGGAGATTTTCTTCAGTTGGATTGCATTGCTGGTTGCTTGCTCTTTATGCAGCCTCATCTCTTCGTAGACGGCTTCTAGCTTAGCGAGGAGTTCGGCTTGAACTTTGTCTATATGCCCATAGACAGCTTCAGTGCAATCCGCCTGATATATCACCATGTCATTGATCGAGTCTATGAGTTTGTCGAGCCGGAGTGCTTGCTCGACCTCTGCGTGGCAGCATTGTTGAGAGACTTCCGGTGTGTCCAGGTGATTGACTCTCGGGGTTAGTCTTTGGCCAGCAATTCGTGGGTCGCATGGGGCGTGAGCTTCAGAAGCAATATCAGCTTCTGGGGGGTCCAGGGTCGTGTTGTTCTTGGTTCGTGGGGACCTCCATGGTTTAGGGTTTCTGAACCTCATAGAAAGAAATCTAGCAGTTAGAGAAAAATAATGTCTTTAAGTTGTGATCCTGACCTTTGCTTTGAACAGCGAAACGCAGCCTCCCCGACAACGGCACAAAAAGCTTGATGGGGTCTAAATAGTCGTCCAGGATTGGAGGATTTCTCTGAGGACTAGTCGAGCTTTGAATTTGTAGGACCCTAAGCTGCAAGTGCACAGCGTGCGTTGTAGTACTTAGGGTATCGAACCACAGGGACGAGGTCAACTGCAAAACAGAAAATCAGGGCAACCAAAGACGCATGGAACTGGAGTTTTGGGGTAAGTGTCACGGTTTTTGCAAGAAATAAAGAAAGCAATATCACGCCTTATATAGAAAAGGTTGTCAATCTCTTCTATAACAAACGGGAAAAGGAAAATAAACTTAAAGACTTGTAAAAAAGGAAATCAGATGAGCAGTGCAGAAAAAGGTAAATATTGAAGTGCGTAAATCTCGATTTAAAAGCAGATGGGGTAAAACACGTTGGGGATCTTTTCGGAAAATCTATTGGGTTCTAACTAGAAATCAAACACACAAAAGTCAGGCAAACGAGACTAGGCTCATGCAAAAAGAACGAATATGGTGAGACAGAAAACCCTAAACGCCGGCCTAAACAATCGGTTTAAAAACAGTTAATGAAATTCCCCATAGATACCCTTAAAGAACACCCAACGGAAATAAACTACTCAGACATGAAAGATGAAGTAGAAAACGTGATTGATGAATGCATAACTTGTATAAATCGATAAGAAAGAAAAAGGGTTCAAGAACAAATCAATCTCCCTCAAAGAATAAGGTGAAAACAACGAATTAGAGATTCGCGGCAACCAAAAGAATTCTGTAACTTAGAGTATTTCGTGATGATTAGAAGAACCCTAGACAATTAGTATATATAGGTCTTCAAGTGCCCTAGGTCGTGGATTATGTCTTGGCTTGGATAAGACGGCTACGGGTTTAAGTTGGGCTTCAAATGGGCTTGGGAACTGCGAGTGGCCTGGCCACGCAAGCGACCGGCCGTGGCGCGGCCACTGGTCGTCTGGTTTGGCCGTGGCACGGCAGCTCGTCCTTCCGGGTGCTTGACTGACCTTCTTGCTTCTTCCATAACTTGAGATCCAACCGTGAGATTGTTCTCAACCACTTCGAGGTGAAAGACAGGTGATAAGGCTACCTTGTCTCCAAATATGAGTTTGATCTAGTGGAGGGAAGGCCTTCGTTTGATGTTGAACTTTTGTCCTCGAGCACTGTTTCCGAAAATGCACATTTTGCTCCAAAATAAGCGTCTTTTGCTAAGTTTACCTGAAAAGAGTCTTGAACAACCAAATACTCGAAATCTATTGTTTATGCATTAAAACCTTAGTGAAATGCTTATTAAAGCACTCACTTATGATAGTAAAAATGGGTAAAATATGCATGTTATCATTCTTGTAATCCATATGACCGAGCCTGCAGTGCCACAGGGAAACCTGGTTCTTTGACCCCTCAACTTGACATAGTTCACTGGTGGTTGTCTCACCATCCAGAATATAGAGGCCATTCTGCTAAATCCCTTGCAGAGCCAGCTTGTTGTTCTTGTGGAACCTGATCTTGCCGTTACCACCTGTATGAACAAACCTCAGCTGGTCCAGAGTACTTGTTGAGATGAGATTCCTTCGCAGATTTGGAACATGTCGGATATTGTGCATCAGCTTCACTGTATCACCATGCATATTCAACCAGATTGTTCCTGAACCTTGAGCTTACAGCGTGATAATCACCTAGTAAAATCTTACCAGATCCTTGCTCTTTGAAGTCTACAAACCAGTCTCTTCTTGAAGTCATATGATGAGTGCACCCAGAATCAATGACGCAATTTTCCCTTGAGTCATCAAGTGACACGTTCAACGCATCTCCGACTTCAACTTGATTAATGACGACTGCAGCTTCACTGTCTCCATCATTTTCCATACGTCTCTTCCGGAAAAAATAGTCTTTCTTGACATGTCCCTCTTTCTTGCAATACCAGTAAGTAACCTTCCTGTTCTTGGACTTGCTGCGACTTCTGCCATCTCGTGTATCCTGCGGATCTGACATCTTTTGTTGCCTTCCTCTATCGTTTGTGTAGAGCACTGTGGCAGCTCCACCATCTAGCCTGATACTTTCAGATAGCTCTCTCTGCTTTGACCTTGCAGCTAAGATTACTTCTCCTAATGTCAAAGATTCATTACCATACTTCAAAGTATGTTTAAGCTGATCGTAGCTTGTAGGTAAAGAATTCAAGAAGAGAATCGCATGAATCTCATCCGAAACATCAACATCTAGACTATTCATCTTTGTAACAATTCTGAGGAAATCATCCACATTAATGTTTATTGACCTTTATTCGTCACACTTGGACGTATAGAACTGTGATTGCACAAAGATCATATTCGGCAAGGACTTTGACATGTACAATCTATCCAGCAAAGAGCACATAGATGCAGCAGTAGTGCAATGTTTGATCTTTCTAAGAACCTGATTGCTAATATTCACCACGATCATATCTTTAGCACGTTCATCTTTCTATAGCTTAACCGGATCAAGAATTACCTTCGGCTCTGAGGTTTCTGCAAACACTAAGAGACCTTCTGCCGACTTCTTCTCGTCGGTCTTCTTCACCATCACCGTAGTTTCGAAGTCATCGCTAAGGATGACATCCTTTAGTCTGACGACTCCGAAGTGAGCCATCATATCATATGTGTGGTTCACATCGAGAAATCGCCACTTCCGTCGAAACATGCTACTTCCGTTCGAGTTGCCATCGTTGCCAAAGCTGCCATCATCGATTTATATAACCTGGGCTCTGATATCAATTCTTGCGCACAAACACCAATCCGACACTGAATTTGATAAACAAGAAGTAAAGAAGTAAAACATAAAAGAAAGAACACAGAGAATTTGTTCACCCAGAGTTCGTATCCGATATGGATTACTACTCTCTCTGGGGCTAGACTCAGTCCAGCAAATCAACTAGCACCAAAAGAACCAAGTTCTCCAAAACCAGAGAAGCTTGTACACAAGAACGTACAAATATGTTATGATGGAATACTTGTGACTTAACCTAGACGACTTGTATATATATCCCTTTATAAAGTTAGTGTTACAAAACTAGGACTAAACCAGAGATTAGTTACACCGTTTTAATTAAACAAAGTAAGCGGTTTAACCTCTTTAAGCCCTTAGACAAAAACCTAAGTCACTTTCCTTTTAACACCTTGATTAGAGATTAGGCCAATACTCAATATTTCCAAATTAACTATACCAATGTTCAGAGATTTTGAAAGAATTTCGGATTTATTTAGCTAAGGATAGAGAGAGAAAGCACCTATAGAAAAATTGATGTACTTTAAAAGAAATTTAAGAGAACAAATATAAGAACAAATATACTAGGTTGTGCCGTTCTTAGAAATCTTAATACCCAAAATATAAGATGCCCTAAACCTTTCGCCCATGATCTTATATAAAGCTATTTCCTTTGTAAGGAATAGGAAATAAAATATTTAAACCCACAAAAGTGTCAATTTCTACCCCAAGTACAGCGAACTCATACATAAACTAACATGTTGTACTAAAACCTACGTAAACCAAACATAAAAGACAATTCTATATGAACTGGAAATATGGTATCGAAACCAGCATTGATCTAAACGTTGTGAACCAACCTACTTGCTGACTCAAATTCCACGTGTTTTAACAAATCGATTGCGCTTAATAAAACAGTATCCTTACCAGACAAAAGAACGTCATATCCGTTATGTTGATATATATCAATACAAGTCACATATCGAAAGTTTAGACAGTAATGGTCTAATATAAAAAGCAAATCCAACTCCAATTATTAGGAAACCTTTTGGGAATGAGCACAAAGACAAATTCGTTCGGGATTTGCCACTTGCGCCCAAAGAACACAATATCATACTAATGAATGATTAGAGCATGAGCTTGAAAATCACAACAAAGTGGTATCACAGACTGTTTTCGATAATCTGAGTGATGACCAAAGAAAGTTCCCTCAAGTTCGATATGCCTAGGTTCGATGGGAAGGAAAATTTTGTTCTGTGGCAGGGACGAGTCAATGATAAGCTGATGCAACATGGGATGAAGAAGACGTTGTTAGCGACAAAACCCGAAAAGATCACACCATATGTTTGGGAAGATATGCAGGATCAAACTGTTTCAACGATTTGTCTGTGTCTCTCTAACGATATTACCAACCAGGTAATGAACATCACGACATGCTGCGAGATGTGAGACAAGTTTGAGAAGATATGTATCTCGAAGTTGCTATCCAGCAAGCTGTATCAGAAACAGAAGTCGTACAGGTTGAAGATGTCGGAATCTGGAGATCTTATCGCGCACGTCAACAACTTCAGTCAAATCATTGGTGATATGGAACGTGTGGATGTGAAAATTGAGGACGAAGATAAAGCCATGATCTTATTGTGTTTCCTGCCTACTCAGTATGAGACTTTGTTGACTACACTTACAGTTTATAAAATAACTATAGGGCTAGAGACATTTTGTTCTTCGTTGCACTTTCATTATGAACGACGATAGAATACAGTCGTGGGTGATAAGTCTCAGAGTGATGAGTTGTATGTGAGTTACAATCAGGAAAGGAGAAGACAGAAAGAGAAGCAATTCGATGGTAAAAGCAGAGACAAATCAGAACCTAAGGCTGGAAAGAATTCGATGTGTTTAGGTTGTGGCAAGAAGCGTCACTACATGCGAGATTGTTCTGCTATGAAGCATGAAGCAGAACTCAAGAGATTCTGCAAACACGATTCATAAAAAAAAGAAGATTTAAAAAAAGAAACTGAGAATAACCTACTTGCTGTGACATCATGAAGTCACGCAGATTTTTGAATTTTAGTTCCCGGTGTATCATTACATATGACTCCTCATAGAGAATCGTTTGAGACATATAAGGATGGAAATGTGGGTTCTGTTCATTAAGGAAAACGATATGGCATGTAATATCGTTGGTATTGGGCATATCAAATTCCGCATGGATGATGGCATTGTCAGAACATTGACAGATGTTAGGCATGTTCCAGTGGTGAAAAATAATATGATCTCTATAGGTTCACTTCATAAGAACAGATTCAAATCAGAGCTGATGAAGATGAAGATGTTGTGAAGGTTTGCAAATAAGATATGGTCGTGATGAAGGGAACTATGACAGCTGGGAGTGTTTATGGGTTGGTAGGGAGCGTAGTTGTAGGTGGAGCTGCAGCTACAATGTCTGAATTTAATAGCTCAACACTCTGGTATATGCGCATGGTGCATATATGTGAGCATGGCTTGATCGAACTTAACAAAAGAGGTCTTCAGGATGGGTTAAAGAACTGCAAGATGGATTTTTTCAAGTTCTGTGTGATGGGAAAGCAGTTGAAAGTTTCGTTCAAGACTAGACAATATACGACAAATGGTCTTTTAAACTATATCCATTCTAATGTGTGGGGTCCAACTCGGGTACAGTCATTGGGAGGAAAAAGGTAATTCGTCATCTTTATTGATGACCTCTCCAAGAAGGTTTGGGTGTACTTCTTGAAGGTATTCTCGAACTTTAAGATTTAGAAAGCTGAAGTATAAAACCAGGTGAGAAGGAAGGTTAAGTATCTGAGATCAGATAATGGCGTCGAGTTTAGTGATGGCGAGTTCAAGAGGTTCTGCGAGGAGTATGATATTCAAAGGCACTTCACAGCGAGGAAAATACCACAACAAAACGGGTCAGTGAAAGGATGAACATTATGATTGCAGAGAAAGTAAGGTATTTGAGGTTGAATGCAGGCCTTTCAAAGCAGTTCTGGACAGAAGCAGTAAACATGGCGGTCTACCTCATCAATAGATTGACAAGGAGTTCTTTAGCGAGAAAAGTGGCTGAAGAAGTATGGACTGGGATAAACATTGATCTATCTAACTTGATGATATTTGGATGTGCATCTTACATGTTAATTCCAAGTGACAAAAGGTCAAAGCTGGATTTGAAGTCAAAGACATGTATATTTTTAGGCTTTGAAAAGGACATGAAAGCTTCAAGTTATATGATCCCGAGGATAAGAAGAGGGTGTTTTGTAGAGATAAGCAGTATATGGTGCATCAGGCGAGATCAGAACAGTGCTTGTGACCATTGAGACTTACATAGATTCTAATACAACACAGGAGGGATCTAGAGAGATTAGACAAGCACCAGTTAGCAATGAGCAGCCTGCTGAGGAGAAGCTGGAGGGTGAACAAAAATTAGCAAATGAGAGTTTGCCACATAGCAGACAGAGGCGCATCACAAAGCCACTAGAAAGATTGAGATTGGAAGACATGGCCAGTTATGCTTTTGTGGTTGGTACAGATGATTCAGCTAACTTTCGAGAGGTTATATCTAGCCCTGGAAACAGTGTCGGTCCTACGATTTTCAATGCTCTATACCAATCTAAAAAAATATGCATCTTCATATATTAATGTAAAAAAACATTATAGTTAAATAATCAAATTTCAAACAAACAATATTAATTCATAAACAATTTCTAAGAAAAGAAAAAACAAACAATAAAAATAAAATTCTATTGTTGAGAGATAGATCGCTTTTGAGACAAAGTAATTTAAGAAAATAAGTTTTTGAAAAACTGTTATCGGCTACACGTTTATTAACTGTTACACTACAAAAAGGTGTGTTATATCATTTATTTTATATGTTTGCATTACTTATAATTGATGCAAATGAATTTTACATAACTTAGACAAATGATTCTGAATGTGGTGATGCAAATAATTAACATCAGTTAGTTATCAATCGATGCAAATATATTTTATTTTTGCATCGATTGTTACAATTGATTTTAATATGTGTCAATTACCAAAAACTTATGTTATATTTTACATCAATTTTTAAAAATGATGTTAGTATTTGCGACGATTATGTTAATTGATGTTAAAATTAGCGTCAATTATAATAAGTGATTTTAATAGTTGTATCATTTACAATAACTGATTTAATATTTGTATCATTTAAAATATATGATATAAATTATACTATCTCTTGTACATAATTAATGTTAAATTTATGAGAGTTTTTATAATAGATTGTAATAGTTGTGCCATTTATTTTTATATAATTAATCTTACTGGTTAAAAAAAAAACTTGATTGGTTAAAACCAAAAATAAAATTAATCTTATTGGTTAAAATTAATGAAAAATCAATTTTATTCACCAATAAATATGAATATTAGATATTTAAGTTTAAATATATATATAGACATGTTTTCTCTTTCACTTCTTTATCCATTATCAATGTGGGACAAAGTGAAGAAAAAGTACATCAGTTTTAACTGATATAAATTTTATATCATTTTTCTAAATGAAGTTAACCAAAATTATTAGTTACATCTATTATTTAGCTGATGTAAATTTATAATTTTGTATCGATTTTGTTAAAATGATGCAAACTATTATAAGTTTGTATCAAATTTTATTGAAAATGTGTTAAATTAGTTAATAACAATATCAATTACCATAAATGATGTTAAACCACTTATTTAATATCATTTATTAATAATTAATTCAAAATAAAATTATTTAATTTTTTGATACTATTTAATTAATGTAATCAACTTTTTGTAGTGAACATGTGAATACTACATATATATATCACATACAATATATTATACTATATAATAATAATAAAAATTTAACATATATATGTCCATTGTTTTATTGATGTAAATTAGTTTCATTTAGTATCAAATGTATTAAACAATACAAGTTAAGATAATAACATCATTTTTAATAAATTGATGTTAAAGAACAAAACAGTTACATCAGTTTTAATAATTGAAGCTAATTCACATAATTATGTTTATATTATTAGTGTAATTTTTATTAGCATCATTTTTTATTGATGTTAATTTTGCATCATTGTTAGAAGTGATGTTAACAAAAATTAATAAATACATTGATCACCTAATTGATGTAAAATTATATTTTAATATCAATTTTTTTAAAGCGGTACAAACTAATAAAATTTGTATCACTTTTATTGAATTGATGTCAAACTAGTTAATCATAATTGATGTTAGGCCATGTATATTTGTTTCACATATAAATAAATATTTCAAAATAGTATCACTGAGTTTTGTGATACAATTTAAATGACATAACACACTCTTTTTGTAGTGTTAGGGTTTTAATTTGGTGTTCTTAAAACATAATTTTAATTATAAAATTAATAGTTATGTGACAGTAAATTTATTTAGTATCTTTGTTAATAAAAGCCTCAAAACATTGATAACAAAGGCCCAAAACATTGCTAACAAAAGCATAAAACATTGCTAACAAAAGCCTTATAAACATTACTATTATAAAAAAGTTTGAAAATTATATTTATATATAAATATGAATAAAAAGTCTAATAAAAAATATTAAAATAAGATGCCCCTTACATTCAACTGCTCTAATCTCTTGCTTCTATGGCTTGCCATATGGGCCGGCCCTGCCTGGAAAAGATGAATGGATTGATGCTATATCAGAGGAAAATGAGTGTCTTAAGAAGAATCGAACGTGGAATCCTTCGCCTTTACCAAAAGGTGAGAAGGCAATTGGATGCAAGAAGGTTTTCAAGGTGAAACCAAGGCTGTTTGAGAAGGAACCAGTAAAGTACAAAGCAAAATTAGTAGCAAAGGATTACTCATAAAAGAAGTGAGTGGATTATGGCAAGATTTTCTCTTCCATGTGATTATTGTGTCTATGTAAGCTATCTCGATGGTCATTCTCTCATATTCCTACTGCTTTATGTTGATGATATTCTCATTGCTGGGCGAAATATGGAGGGTGTTGATGAGTTGAAAGGGTTATTGAAGAAAAAGTTCGAAATGAAAGATCTTAGAGCTGCAAAGAAGATTCTTAGGATGGAAATTCGCAGGGAAAGAAGCCCTAACAAGTTATGGCTTTCTCAGATGAGTTATATTCAGAAGATTGTAGACAGGTTTGACATGTCAAATGCAAAACCAATGTCTACACCTTTGGCGATGCACATCTCACTTTTACCGTTACAATGTCCTATGTCTTATGAGGAGACCAAAGATATGGTGCAAGTTCCTTAGGCAAGTACAATTAGATGTTTAATGTAAGCTATGGTTTGAACTAGACCAGACTTAGCTCAAGCAGTTAGTCATGTAAGCATGTACATATCTAATCCTGGAAGCTCACTAAAATGCAGTTAAGTGGATTCTCAAGTATTTGAACGGTACAACTGGACTTGGGCTTATGTTTGGAGGTTAAGAGTGTGCCTCCGTTATGGGATATGCTGAATCAGATTATGCAAGTGATCTAAAAAAACATAAGGTCTACTACATGGTACATTTTTACTCTCGCAGGAGGTCCTATTTGTTGGGAGATATGTGTTGCAATCTGTTGTTGCAATGTCTACCACAAAAGCTCAATATATGAAAATGGGAGAAGCGGCCAAGGAAGCATTATGGGTTAAAGGACTTGTCTCGGAGGTGGATGTTGACCAAGGTGGAGTTCAGCTATACAGTGTAGTCAAAGTGTGTTGTTTCTGGGTAAGAATCATGTATATCATGCAAGGAAAAAACACATTTATGCCAAGTTTCATAAGATCAGAGAGTTGTCTGCATCTCGGAAAATCTGGTTAGATAAGGTGCATACACTCGAAAAATTAAGCTGATATGTTGATAAAGCCCGTTAGTGTGAAGAAGTTCAAGCATTGCTTGATTTTCTCCATGTCTTCCAATGCTAGTGTAAAAAGCTGATATACTCATAATTTAGCATAATGTAGCATTCATTTTAGATAATTTTGCATGTTCATATGTATTCATTTAGCCACTTTTAGTCCAATTTGCATCCATAATAGAGTTTAGTGAGTTTTAGCGTAGGTTGTTGCATATTTGTACATATTAAGTCATTATTTGGTGTCTTGTAAGCTTGGAGGGCCCTATGGAGTGATGGATGACAAGGAGGAGGAAGAGAAGATGGCCAAACGCATAAGCAGACGAGTTTTAGAAGTGTATCGACCTTGGTGTCGAGCTACCAAGGTCGATATGGCCCGCCAGGAAGAACAAGAGGAGCGTATCGGACGTTTATATCGACCTACTAAGGTCGATACAAGGCCCATCCAGAGAAAGATCGCGAGCATGTCGGGCATTTGTGTCGAGCTAGCAAGCTCGATACAAACCTCAGCCGAAGTCTTGAAGATGGCGTATCGGGCATCTATGTCGAGCTTAGCTCGACACGACCCTTGAAGATGTTCTTTAGCAGCGTATCGAACTGCATATCGACCTATCAAGCTCGATACGCTGCCCGATTTTCAGACCTTAACCGGGTCAATACCCGGTTTGTTCCGGGTTGATCCGGTACGTCCACTGTTCACTATAAAAACCAAATGACCTAAATTTTCTTAAGTATCTTTTTAATCTTTTGTTCTTGCTTAGAAAACCTTCCTCTTTGGTTTCTAAGTGATTTTGTAAGACATTTATCTAAGTTTATGCATTTTAGTACTTACCTTTATTAATCTTTCTTATCTACTTCCCTAATCATGTTTATCTTAATCTCTTTCATAGGATTTGAGAGTCTAATCATGATTATTGAGTAGTTTCCTTAGGATCTAGGGATGGGTTAGATTTAGGGTGTTTCAAGTGTTGATCATGATGTTTAGGATTAGATTCTTTCATTTCCCTCCTTGTTTAGTGTTGTAAATGCTAGTTTAGCCTTGATCAAGCCAAAACTAGTCCTTAGGAAATTTCTGACCCACAAAGTGTTTGTTAAAATTCTCAAACCAACTAAACAAGGGATTTACATTCCTAGCTCAGGGAAGTGATTGTCTAGGGTGTTTATTGGCATTTTAGAACTGTTTCATAATGCTTGTTAGCTTCTTATTCACTAATGAGAGTTAGTTCTTGATTATGATTTTTAATGAAGGGATTAGTGCCATGGAAGTGGATTAGTCTTGCTTTTGAGTTCTAAGCCTAGGGATTAGCTTATATTGTGATTGATTGACATCAAGGATTGATTCTTGGAGCACCTTAGATTGATAACCCCATCCTTAGATTTATTTTAGTAATTTGATAATCTTGTTTAGTAGTTAATTAAGTTTTGTTTACTTGGCTTGATTACTTAGTTTGATAGTTAACATCAACCCCTTTTATGCTTGCTTAGATTAAGGAGTTTTATGCATTCCTATTGTCACAATCATACCCAATTGGATTGATCCTCAAAGACCTACAATGAGATGAGTGGGCTTGAGTAATTGCTTTGTTAGGCTCAAAAACATACTTATCAAAAGCCCAAAGCCTCATAAAGAGATTTTTTTGTTAAGGGGAAGATTGTTATTTCTAGTGACAAAATATGATATGGGGCCCACAGTACGGTTTTTTATTGGGCTTAGAAAATGAAAACCCTTGAGATTAAGAATAAGGTTTTGAGGCTTATAAATATAAGGTATTAGGGTTGTAATTTAATTATTCTGACATTAATAAAAAAATCCTAAAACAGGTGTTTGCCTCAATTCGTTTTCTCTCTAAGTTTTTCGTTCTTTTTCTTATTGTAATTCGATCTAATTCACAACAAGTGGTATTAGAGCCAGGTTCATAAAAGGTATACCTCGGGAAATGGGTTGGACTGCATGTTCGTAGTGGGAGGAGAACCCTCAAGGTGACCTTGCGAATAAGGGTGTCGGTGCCTTGTGTCGAAAGTCTTCCTAACGATGCCCCATAAGTTAGGTGAAGAATTCTATTGGTGAGTACGGCGGTACAAGATGGGTGTCAGATTTCGCTGGAAGTTGGAAACCAAGGATTTGTGTGGTCTTTGGTTTGAGGAGAGGATTGTTGGGATATCAATCCAACTCTCACATCGAAAGTTTAGACAATAATGGTCTAATATATAAGTTAAGTACAACTCCAATTAGTATAAGATCTTTTGTAAAGGATCCCAAAGACGAATCCGTGCAGGCTTTGCTATTTGGACTCAAAGCGGACAATATCATACTAATGGGGGGGAGTTGGATATGGATTTGAAAAGCCCAACAGTTACTAAAGACTAAATAGAAGAAAAAAAAACAAGGCTATGAATTATGATGACTTCGACGAGAAACAAAACAAAAGAGATTTTAAGAACTTCAGACAGCAGTTGGAGAAAATCAATGGGTAGACTTGAGAGTTTGAGTGATTAGGGAGGAATAATAGGGAGGGTGTGAGTTGAATTTTTGTTTGCTCGAAATCAACCCTTATTTTTTGTTCCTTCTATAATATTTATTAGTTTCAATAATTGTTGTCGTTCGTTACAAGAGATTTTAAGAACCTCGGACATCAGTGAAACAAAGACCATTGTGTATTACATAATAATGACTTCTTCTCTAAACTAGCATCACAAGAATTCACTTCTCTAGGTTGAAAGATGAATCCCGCCATGGAGAACATTTGTTGCCAATTCTAAATCAGTGTCCACAACAACAAAATGAGGTAAACATATTTTTAGGGTTTTGTAATTTTAGTGTGAATTGCTGGGTTTAATCTTGATTTTTATTGGATTTTGTATAGGATCCATGAGACATTAGTACACTTTTAGGTGTCAATATCGCATATTTTCATGATTTGATAGTAAAAATTCATCTTTTCCAAATGTTCGCTTAAATGTTTGAAATAGTTTTGACTTGGTTTTAAGTGTTTTTAATTTTGCCAATTTCAGTGTTGCGCACACAACTTTCGGTTGCTACTACTATGGTGGAAAGTAGAAAAAAACCTGAAGGAAAACTCATTTATAATGGTAGTGTGGTACTTATATTCGACAATCACATGCATTGTTTACAATGTTGATGGATAGTTCTAGTGTTAGTTTATATGAACATAAGTTTTGGTATAAGCTGTCGTTTGAAGATCTAAGTGAGCGAAAAGAATTGTGTAACAGTGATCTAAATTTTGAGAAGATGTGTGATGAAACTATCTAGATCAAAGAATTTGAGGTGTTTATGGTTCTTGACGGATATTATTTTAATGATTGTGTTGGCGGAGATGGTGATTTACATCATGAATCAAGGGAAAATGGAGATGCTTCTTCAGTTACCGAAAATGATGTTGCAGAAGATAATGGCTATAATGATCAATTTTCAGAAGAAGTGCGAGTTCAAAGCATTGTGGCTAGTTTTGTTGATGAAGAGTTGGATGATAACTATCTTTGTACACTTGCTAGCTCAGATTAAGAAGCAAAGGAATATGTGAGATGTAAAAAAGTTTGTGGTGAACTGAGGTTATGACAAGTGTTTTATACTTTAGAGGAGTTCAAAGAAGTTGTGGTAGATTATGTAGGTTGAGTAAAGGTAACTAGGTAATAGGAACTTAGATATCAACGCTTACATATTCTACTATAGAGAAGGTCTATTTTACTGGAGGTTGCTTTTCTAAAAGAAGGTCGGTTGGGCATAATATATGTACTTTCCATGGTGTGTGTGAGGAGACCAGAGACCACGATAGACTACCCAAATTATTATTTATCATTTGAAAAAATAAACCATGAGTTTTCTTTCATTTGAAGCTAAGAATATGAAGAAAGGATTGAGATATTTTGCTACATAACCGAGGCAATACTTTCTTTTATGGAGCCTCAAGATACTTCAAGCATTATAACCTCATGCAGTTTTTCTTCTATATTCTTTTTTCTAAGTTTAGTTGGATTTATGGTGTGGAGGATCCACTAGGTGGCAACCACATAGCATACTTTCCATACTAGCTTAAGCTTATAGTTGGAGACAACTCATTCGCCAAGTTTTCTCTTAGGAAGATAAGAGATTAAAGCTTAGACTGTCGTGACTCTGATACCAATTTTACAAAAACGTAGTAGGTACAACCATGTAGGAGGTATTTAGGATCAAGTAAGTATTATAAGGATACTAAAAGAGAGGATGAATGATATATTAAAGAAGGTGAAACTTTTATTATATGAACACTCAAGGGATTACAAGAACACTCAAACTTATTTCTCTCACTTGGCTTGAATCTAACTATCACCAAACCTTGATATTTATAGTACCAAGTCTAAAGAATATTACATAGTATATTCATTTTGATATTCTACAACTTATTCAATACATATCATAATATATAGATTAACGTTATTCACTCCATACACTTATTCAACACACCTAACATTCACTACACAAACTTATTCAACACACTTAATAAATACTCCATCTGTTTCACAAAGAGTGTCATTCTAACATTTTTCACACGGATTAAGAAAAACTTGTAAATCCTTTTTATACCCTTTATTAATACATTAAATCATTTTCTCTCTCTAATTAATAGACTAAAATAGTCGGGATAAAACTGAGATTTAGTTTAAAATTTTGTATTGAAAATATAAAGTGACACTTTGTGTAAAACAAAAATCAAGTGCCAAAATGACACATTTTGTGAAACGAAAGGAGTATTATTTATAAAATATGTAAATATATGCTTAAATTTGAGTTCAATAATACCAATTGATATAAGCGCAAATTTTAAGACCACATTCAACGAGGATATAAACAAGTGATCGATGCATCGTTAGTAGACACTGGAACATACTTGCTAGTGGTAGACTGATCTGAATCAAGCGGGTCCTTTTTAGATATCGTGTGAACAAAAAACCCTGGTTTCCGAGGCATTGGTAAAGTCATAGTATTACTAGTGAGCATCACCAAAATGATTGACAAGGCCGGACGGTCTACAGGATCTTCTTGAACACATAAAAGACCGATATGGATGCATCGAACTACTTCACTCTTCGGGCAATTAACTACAATAATTGGATCCACGAGGTCTAACGCTGTTCCATTACTCCAAAGCCTCCAAGCCTAGAATATCGATCAATCAGTTTTGCAACCATTGCTTAAGTATAAAACTTGATTGCCTTTCAACTTACATATGCGACCAAGTCATGTGAACCATCCGTCTCGGTGAAACTGTTATTCTTCCTACCACTTATAATCTCAAGAACTAACACTCCGTAGCTATAAACATCAGACTTCAATGAGAGCTGGCCACGCATCGCATATTCGGGAGCCATGTAACCGCTGGAATCCACAACAAAACTTCAGTATGTTGGCAAAATAATGTTCAACAAAATTCAACTTGTGAGAAGTTAAGGGGAAAACATACTAGGTACCAACTATTCTGCTTGTGTTCTCCTGGGTTTGGTCCAATCCAAAGATTCTAGCCATTCCAAAATCTGAAATTTTAGCATTCATATCCGCATCCAAGAGAACGTTGCTTGCTTTGAGGTCACGGTGTATGATTGTGAGCCGTGAATCTTGATGAAGATATAGAATCCCACGAGAAATTCCTCCAATGATCTTGTATCGTAGAGTCCAGTCCAGCTGACATCGCTTTGCCGGGTCTGCGCACATCCATGAATTACAGACAGCTTTAGAGATTTGCAACCCCAAATTTCAAGAATGGCTAAAGAATCATTGAAACAAAGCAATAAATGCAACTGACCAAAGAGGAAGTAATCGAGGCTTTTGTTGGGAACATACTCGTAGACTAATATCCTTTCTTGTCCCTCTAGAGAATATCCGAGAAGCCTAGCCAGATTTCTGTGCTGAAGCTTTGCAACAACAACGACCTCGTTCTTAAACTCTGTGTCCCCTTGTTGTGATGATTTTGATAGTCTTTTCACCGCAACTTCTGTCCCATTCGCAAATGTACCCTATCCGTTTTCACCAGCATCATCTCGTTATCCAAATATGTTGACAAAAATTTTCAATAACAAGTACACAACCTCTCGCGTAGTTAAAGAATTAATACCTTGTAGACCTCACCAAATCCACCAAGACCAATCTGATTATTCTCTGAAAAATCATTTGTTGCAGCTTGAATTGTTCTATAATCAATTTGCAGCGAGTCTATGGTTGTTATATCATCCCCTGTTGCACAATAAAAGTCTTAGTAATCAACAAAAAGATGCTAATCAATGACATTAGTAAATCCCAAAAAAAAACTGTTAATCAATTGAATATTTACCATCAAATGCAGGTGATCTGTCATAAGTCTTCTTTGCCCTCTTTGCAAGGAAACAATAACCAGCTATGAAAAGCAGTAAAGCCACTATAACAGGCACAACAATTGCTACCACTAACATAGATGAATTCCCACCTTTCTCTGCATTTGAAAAAAAATTTGCTTAAGAACGGATAGTAGCAGTTGAATAACAAATCAAAATTCTGTCAAAAGACTGAAATTAACTTTCTATTTTGGTATTGCTAATTGAGAGGAATCTAGGCAAAAAACAGAGGAGGTAAACAAACAAACAAAATCTGAAATTCTGTCAAAAGGAGGATTATTTTTTTAACACCTTAGTTAGGATTTGAAATTTGAAATATTCACTTCTTTTTTTTAAACTACACTTATTTATATGTAATAAAACTTGTTGGACCTGATTAAAATTAGAATTTATATATTTTAATAAATAAAAATAAAAATTTGAAATTATTAATACTATAATTATTTTGTTTGAGATCAATTAATATTAATTATTTAATATTTTTAAATTAACAATTGGATAAATCTTTTGGAATATTTAAAAATTTATCTTTAAGAAACAGAATCTGCGTAAAACCTTTCATCATACTTGTGGTTTAATGAATTGGAGAAGAAGACAATGATTTAGTATTTAGTTAGTCAGTTTAAACAGATAAATTTTTATCAGTCTTATATTCGTAGAACCTTTCCTCATACAGTCATACTTGTGGTTTAAGGAATTGGAGTAGAAGACAATGGTTTAATATTTAGTTTGTTTTTAATTTTTAATTTTTTGCTTAAAAATAATAATAAAACGTATTTTAATAGAATATTATTTATATAAGAAAAAAATTAGGAACTTATCATTTTAAGTAAAAGCTAATTAGATGCCTTTGGTTTTTATATCTTTATTTATATTTTCATTAAAAAATCATTTAAATATTAATATAATTATAAAGTTTTAATTAGGTTAGTTTAGTCCATTCATTTATAAATAAGTGTAATTTTCAACAAAAAAAAAGTATAGTTTCATTTAGGGCTGAAATTATTATATATATTGATCTCAAACAAAATTAAGAAAATTTGCTCCCACCATCGGTGTTTTCTTAATTTTCAAAATAAAATTCTGCACTTAAAAATGAATCAAAGAGGACGAAGATCTCTGACCAGGTCGGGGAGGGGGAGGAGTAGAAACCGGCGGCGGCGGTGGTGATGGAAGCGGGATAATGGCGGATTCGTTGTAAAACGGGTAAATCTCGTATCTTGAATTACAGCTCGCCAAAAGAACTCTTGCCCCAATTTTCTCAGTGGGTAACTGAGTGATGGACGTTTCCAGACAACGCGAACACTCTTGTGTCGTCAGATCAGGAGTGCACTGAACAAATCCGTACACACTCTCCGACTCAGTAAAATTGGCTTCTCTCACATCGAATTTTCTGGAACTAGCCGCGGCTCCCCTGGCCGCTTGGTTCAACGTGGACAAAACAAATTCTCTGAACCGGTCTAGTTGGTTAGGTGGAATACTAAGGATGCTAGACAAGGTATATCGTTCTTCGGTCCTAAGGGTCGAGAGAATATTCCTGTTAGAGTATCTGAGCATACACTCATCGTAATAGAGCACGGCCTCTCTCTGATTCGGACACGAAGTGACGGATTGGTTGACGGAAGTTGCGACGCAGTCACGGCAAACTTGTGCCGAGTCACCTCCGCGGCAAAGGAAAAGTCCGGTGACCTTGTCGGGGCCTTGACCCGCCGTGGCGTTTTGGAATCCGGTGGAGTATGAAGCGTTGGGGGAAGAGAGGGAAGACAAAAGGGTTGCGAGATTGGTGGAGTAAGGGCTGTTCCTTGAATACGTTGTCGTATTTGGACAATTATAGTTTAAGTAATGATTCTGAGCAGAAGCTCTAAATCTAGTGAGGAAGGAGAAAAGGAAAAGGAAAATAAAAGAGACACAAGAAGACATAATTGGGCTTCGGGTAATCTTTGTGAAACAAAGGATGCTTTTGTAATCAGAAACGACGACAAGTAAACGCCTGTCATGTCCAATTTGGCTTGGAATGGTAAGCGTATAGTCAAACAAATTTAACTCTTTACATATCTCTATTGTAAACCAATTATATATTTTATTTTTGAACTAATTTAATCCTCATGTATATGCGAGATTTATAATTTAACTAGATTTAGGCTCTGCGTGCGAGTTTTATAATTTAATAATTTACAATCAATTAAAAAAAAAACATATCACCATAAAAAAATAGATAAAATAAGATTGAGTATGCCTACAAAATTACTCACAGTTATAGAAGTCTAACAAAGTAACAATTATTTATTTATCAAAATCGAACCATTCGTCAAAATCAATAAAATAAGATCAAAATCGAACCATTCGTCCAAGCCTTCCTGTCTCCCTCTTCTCTCGCGATCCAACCGATCGTTAGCTATTTATGAGCTACAAGTTAGCAATTACTGTCCTAGTTGTACACCAACAAACATCCAACGCAGCAATGATTGTGGGCACGTTATACCATCACATTGCGTTATATCAACATATATCATCAACGTTTCATGCTATATTATCATCACACATCATAAATCTAGACACTTTTTTTTATTAAATCCATGCAATTTGTCTATTATCTTTGATTCATGATTTTTGCAGTTGTTTTGATGCCTAACGCTTTTTTTCTTATTTTTTTCCTTGCTTATTATTATAGCGTTTACTGTTTGACTGGCAACCAAACCACCTTATGTAGTTGTTCTAGCTTGATCCAACGCATATAGACTCCTACTGCAATTACACAGTGCATGTGAATTCGATACCACCTATACCGCTACATTTATTATGCACTTGTAATTATGTAATTAGGTTAAAACTGACTCCCATAAATCTCATTTTAGGGTAATTAAAGCGGAACGTGATAGAATATGTCAAGCATCAAACATGTAATGTTAAAGGGTTAATTTATAGGAGCATGAATATGAGTCAGGATGGGCTAGATTAGCTGTGATATCACTGATATTGCCTGTAGTCGTCGTCTTATTGAGTAATAGTCTCATCTCTTTAGAACTTCCAGGTTCGCCGTGAGTTCTTTAGTAGGATGCATGGATTGAAGTCCAGACGTCGTTTTGGGCCAAGGGAACACAAAGACTACTTTTCATTAGGATGGCTTTTGCTTATCGGTTTCTCGCATCGAACAAAACTTCAAATAACCGCAACTTATTGTTTCCATTCGATTATTACTTTGAGACTTTTATAATTTTTTTTCCTTCAGCATCTTTTCAATAAAATGCATTTATGGCCATTATGTTACCATAACCGGACCGGTTAACTCATTAACTTGTTAAAGGGTCCGTTAGGGTGTTACAATCATCATCATCACCTTCAACAACACAATCATTCACATAACATTATTGTTGAACCAGAATGTCACCTAACTAAATAAGTAATATAAGATTGTAAGTTTAAGAGAACAAATCTTTATTAATCGCTCAAAGCTCGAAAGATTACAAGGATTGCTTGGCAAGAGTGTCTTGCTGAGCTGAATTTAAACGACTAGGTTTAGAAAACTCTCGGCAGTTATGTTTAGCTCTTGAGTTCTCTTGTGAATTGCGGATCCTCTTCAAGTTATGAGGATCTCGTTCATTTATACTCTCCAAGAGTCGGCCCCCTTTTTCTCCTTTTCCTTTTTCTCTTTTTGGATATTTTCCCTCTTGTTTTCATGTTTTCCTTATTTCTCGGAGATTCACATTTATCTTTGATATTTATTTTTCCTTTAGTTGGCTTAACTTCGGCGGGCTCGGTCATATGGGCCATCATTAATGAGGGAAGGGCTTTTTATAGAATGTGCTCATTCTCCCTCTAACAATAAGTCTCCTCCCCTAGTTCGCTGAGTTGACTTCAGTCAGATCGGCAAACTTAATGTCAAGAAACTGGCTCGCCACTTATTAAGGATAGCTCCTCGAGCTAGTTGTATTCCTTGTACCATCACCCCCGTTTGATATCATAGCTCGGCGAGATGTGTATAAGAGACAGTCCTTGTACCATCACCCCCGTTTGATATCATAGCTCGGCGAATGCCTATTAGACACGCTGTGTTTCATTAATCTCCTCGTTGGGCTTCTATTTTTTGTCTTTCTATTTTAAGCCCAAATTTAATTAGGGTTTCCTAAGCGGGAAACTGATAAGTTTTCTGGTACAGGAAACGAGGCGTCCCCCACGCGTCCTCAAGGTGACCATTTGAATTTCTTCAAGGCTTAAATCTGATTTTCAATTCTGCATCTCCGCATCCGAACAAGGTATGATTTTTATTTTCACCTGAAACCCCGATATCGATCCTCTCGTGATTATTGTCATTAATCCTTCGATTCCAAGTAATCCTTCGATTCCAAGTTAACTTCGTCACTTAACCCGTTCTTTGAACGGATTATTCAATCACTGTTGACTCTCCGATTTTTAGGGTTCTTTCTTAGCTCATCGCTTTTAGTCTCTTTACTTAAGAAATTTATTTCACCATCCCAAGCATTTCTATTGACTTTCCCGATCGAGATTAGGAATCGTTCCTCCTTTATTTATTTCGTGATATAACCCACAGAAAAGAAAGGGAAAAGGATCGTGAATGATGATGACGCGATTCCCAACAGAATCATGTCTCGTCAGAACATGACGCAGCCAGATTTATCTGGGATCAATTCATCTCGGTTGGAAGGGGAAAGTTCTGGAAACCGGGATATCATCTCTGGCGATAGTCCATATGTTGTTAATGAAGAGGAGCACGACAAAAAGGACGACGATACCAAAACAGGAGGATTTCCAAAGATGATTGTCATGCTGAGGCGTTTTGCCGGGGTGAAAGATGGGAGATCCTGGATGACTGTTGACATTTTGAACGAACTTTGGAGGCGGTCTCAGTTCCCGAGTGGGCTAGACATTAGGATCCCTTCGTGGAGTGATAGACCGCTGAGAGTTCCAAAAGGTTACTTATGCGTCTACGGATGCTTTTTCACCGAATTCGGACTCCATTTTCCTATCAACCAAATTTTTCTTAACTATTGTGAGCGACGAAGACTTCCCATCTGTCAGCTCTCATGTGCTATGATTCGTCATATCACCTTCACCTCGGCTTTGGCCAGTTTAGCAGGAATTCTGTTCGAGCACGACTTCTTTGAGAGAATCTCGGTTCTTAGAGGCGGAGGGATGGATAGGAGGAGAGATAGTCTTAAGCGTGTTTACACTTTCATGAAGCACTGCATCATCAGTGGTGATCCCGAACATAGAATCTATAATTGGGATAGCTATTATTTCTTTGTTAAGATCGATAAAACCTCGATCGGTGACACGAAGATGAAACTTTTCTCTCCTTGGAGATATAAAGCTGGTAGATCGAGCTCTATTGTGTGCCTTCTTTGTCTCTTACTTTTTTGACTATTGTCACTTGTTGTTGTTTATCGCAGAAAGGAATAACCTTGGAGCCGATCCCCTTGGATTCTCTGAAAAGTTTCGTCAGCTCGCGGAGTTAAGCCAAACTTTCTGGGCAGATAAAGAGAAGAAGGGTCCTTCGAGAATGAATGAAAGATCGTTGAGAAAAACGTTCGAGCGAGTGCCAAACTTTCTAGGTTGATTGTTATTATCGATGCTATTTTCAACTTTCCCTGCGTTAACAATTGACTTATGCTCGATGTTTTGATTCTTACAGCTATCCTCAACCAAGAAGATGGGTTTGAAGAAGAGAAAAAGGTCTGTCACGATTGAGGATCCCAGTTTTCAAGAATCTCCTATCGAAAAGTCTAGAGTAACTCCGTTGGCGGGGTCGTCGATCGATGCTGCTGGAGCTTCGGCATCCGAAGCTGAAAAAGCGACGATCAAGCAAGTCTGAAGGCTTTTTAATAATGGCCTTCTTTTGTTCTGTTGTCGGGTTTTCTGACGATCGTTTCAACAGTATTGTTGCAGAGGAGGGG
This sequence comes from Alliaria petiolata, assembly GCA_020283515.1. Classification (NCBI taxonomy): domain Eukaryota; kingdom Viridiplantae; phylum Streptophyta; class Magnoliopsida; order Brassicales; family Brassicaceae; genus Alliaria; species Alliaria petiolata. The sequence continues at coordinate 876,338 of JAHZTW010000010.1, read as the reverse complement.
GTTTCGGTGGAGGTTGAGATTAACTCTGCTACCAATGCTGATCCCAGAGAGGAGAGAGCAGGCAATGCAGTCCCTTCGGCCAACATCCTTTTCGGCGGAGAGAATCTTGATCAGGAGACGTTATCCGCTCATACTCCTGATAGCGCGATGGAAACATGAGGTAATGCCAATGATGATTTGGCAAGTTCACGAGATGATGAGGTTCAACGGAAACTATTGCTTCTCAAGTTAACAACGATGGGGTTAGGGCCGAGCATGTAAAAATTCCAGAAGCGCAGGACGGTCATGCCGAGACCAAGAAAGAAGTGGATGAGTCAAATTTTGGTTGCGATTACAACCCTAACTCGTTCAGGATAAGATGGTATGACTACTCCCCTTGTATGCTCAATGAGGATTTTTGCACGAAGCTGGTGTGGTGATGCAAACCGAATCTGAGGTGGGGTACTCCTAATAATCAGCTGAAGTACGCCGAGACGTTTTCTGCCATATCGAGTCATGTTGTCCATGTTAGTGGCTCTCAATGGTAGCTTCTTTTTGTATTCGCCTCACTTCATTAGATAAAATTCCTTAACTTGGTATCATCAGGGTATGGGTATTCTCTCCTCGATTACTGATTCATATGATCGCGACCTCGCATCGGAAAGCAAAAGTCTCGTTGAGGCTAAAGATAGCTTGTCTCGGCTTCAAGGTGCCGATAAATAGATGTTTTGGGACTAAAATACAAGGCCCAAAGGCCAATGCATTGCTTCAAATAGATGCTTTGGGACTTAAATAGAAGGCTGATCTCGAAGTCAGAATTTCGTCGATGGGGATGCTATTGATGAGGTCGTAATCGGAGATGGGAATTTCGCCATGCCAGAGAGGTTGGTTACTTTGTTTTCTCTTGATGATTTTTGCTTGGTAACATCGGGGTTATTATTTTGACCGTTTGGGTTCGCTGATTGTTTAGGCCTGCGCTTGCCGATCTGTTCGAAGAGGCGTTAAAGCTCGTCTTAAGGCAAACCAATGCTGATGAGGATTGAGTGTGGGATGGTGCTACCGGTGGCGAACTTCGGCGGAGGATTATATCTTATATCTTCTGCTAACGCTGCTTATTTTGGCTCGCTTTTTCTTGTTTAAGCAACATTACCCGAGAGGGTTTTTATCCCCTGTTTCTTGCTCCGAAGTACTCATTTTTTAATATATATATATATATATATATATATATTATCTATTTTTTTCGCGACGAGTTTGATGGAATGGAAGCTTGCTTTATGTCGGGATATTCCTTTGTTTTCAAAGATTAGGGAGCTATCATTCCTCGACTCGTGTTATGTGATTATGCACTTCAGCAGATATAAAAATGGAGATTCGTCCGTCTGACTTGTATGCGTTTGTTTTGTGAGCTTAAAGTTCACCAAACTATATTCAATCCCTATCATTCCAGCGAATCGATGCTTTATGATTCGTGATGTGAGACCGTGCTTTTTGGTTGAGATGGAGGCGAGGGCAATTTACTCGACTTAAACCGCTAACGAGTTCCTAATCATGACAATTTTTCAGAGTTAAACTTCGGCTCGAATGTCTGTACATGACTCGGAATTGTGCGAGGATTTTAACCTCGACTTTCAGTTATTTAGCTCGTTGCTTTTTGATTTGTAAAGCCATGCTTTTCGGCCTGGTGGAGGCAAGGGCTATCTGATCGACTTATATCGCTAACGAATTTTTGGTCGTGCAACATGTTCGGAGTTAGACATCGGCCCGTATATTTTGCATGACCTAGAATCGTACGAAGTGTTTAACCGCGACTTTCATTTTTTTAGCTTGTTGCTTCTACGGCTATAAGCTGTGTGAAATACTCGGAGTTGAACTTCTGCTCGAGCTATTTCATACGACTTAAAATCGTGCGAAGTTCTATCTCGGCTTTCTTTTTGTTTTAATGCTTTTTGATTCGCAAGGCCATGATTTTTGATTCGAGGGCTGTCTGCTCGACTTACACCTCTAATGAGTTCTCAATTATGCAAAATATTCCGAGTTAAACTTCGGCCCAAATGTTTCTGCATGACCTAGAATCGTGCGAGGAGTCTAACCTCGACTTTCATTATTTTAGCGCATCGCTTCTACGACTCTACACTGTGCGATATACTTATGGTTAAACATCAGCCCAAATTATTTCGTACAACTTAGAATCGTGCGAGGTTCTATCTCGGCTTTAAATTGTTCTATTTTTTTTTGGTTTGTTATCTATCGCGTTTTGTTCAGGCTAGTTGTATGTTTGGTCAGGACGCCAAAATTATTCCAAATGTATTTTGTATGAGAAGTTGTTTCTATTCGAGTGTCTTGGTCTTTGTAGAATGTTCGTTAAACTTGCCGAGCTTGGGGATTTTTGAAATATAATAATTTTATTAAGTTATAGCTGCAGCTGGTCAAAGGCTGCCTACATACCCGAAGAGGGATCAAGCCAATCGTAGTTTCGTACAAGATATATATATATATATATATTTCTTTTTTTTATGACTAAGAATAATACCTTTTCAAGTTCATGGAGTTCCATGCTCGTGGTACCGGCGTTTCGTCTTGTTCCTCCAATCTGTATACGCCTGGCTTGGCGATTGGTAATGCGATAGGGTCCCTCCCAGTGAATTCCGAATTTTCCAGCAGTTTCGACTGTAATTTTGTCAAAAACTTTTCTGAGGACGAGGTCGTGCAGGTCGAAGTGTCGATTGCGTACCTGTTTTTAATATCGGGCTACTTGCTATTGGTAATTCTGCATGCGAAGAAATGCTTGATCTCTAAGCTCTTCGAGATTATCGAGGCTGTCCATGAGGTTGATATCGTTGAGTTTGGAGTCTTTGACCATCATACTTCGGCGGGCGGTTGCAACGTGCATTTCGGCTAGTGCTAATGCCTCACATCCGTGCGATAGGGAAAATGGTGTCGCGCTGGTTGATGTTCGTGGAGTAGTACGATGTGACCAAATGACGCCATCGAGTTCATCGGCCCATGCCTCCTTGTATTTATCGAGTCTTTTATTCAGTTCGTCAATGATGGTTTTATTGTCTGCCTCGGCCTGGCCGTTATCTTGAGGTTACAAGGTGTCGAAAAACTTATCTGAATGTTCCATTGTTCGCAAAATTCTCTGAAGATATGCGAGATGAATGGAGAGTCGTTATCAATGACGATCTCGTAAGGTAATCCATGCCGACATGTGATATTTTTCCAGACAAAAATTTGGACATCGTGGGCTTTGACTGAGGCATATGCCTCAGCTTCCACCCACCTAATCGATCATGACCAAAATGTATTCGTTTTGTCGAGCTCTCAGCATAGGTCCGATGACGTCCATTGTCCACCACATAAACGAGAATGGTGGGACGGCTGTTTGGAGGAGTTCGGTGGGTGCGTTGATTAGGGGGGCGTGTTGTTGACATTGTTTGCACAAAGCGGCAAATTTTTCGCAATCTTCGATCATTTTTGGCCAGAACAGACCATGCCTCTTGATTTTCAAAGTTAAAACTCGACAGCCAGAGTGGTTCCCGCCTGCTCCGTCGTGGATTTCTACCATGACATTTCCTGCTTCTTTCTTGTTGCAACACCTGAGTATGACCTTGTTTGCAGTCCATCGACAGATTTCCTTCCGTTAAGAAGTAGGGGGACGGTCCCTTTGTCGAGGAAGGTCTTGATTTCGTCCTGCCATGAGTTGGTTTCTTCTTCCGGGTCGGCGTCCATGGGATCGTCGTCGTCATTAATTCTCTTGGTAAGTAATCATGTTACATGTTCCTTTGGGGAGTTCGATACTTGGTTCGCTGATTGTTTCAACTAGGATAGTTCGGCGAAGTGCCGTGTCGGTTGTCGAAGCGAGGGCTGCTAAAGCACCGATTGCGGTATTGTCGGCTCATGGTATTTTTGTGAGTTCGAACGACTCGAATTTCTCTGCGAGAGAGCGAACCAACTTAAGATAGGCTTCCAGCCGCTGAAATGGCTGGCGACGAGCTGAGAATCGCAAAAAGCTTGGACATTCCTAGCCCCTATCCCTTTCGCAAGTCGAAGTCCTACGATCAATGCTTCGTACTCTGCTTCGTTATGGGATGCGGTGAACCGAGCTTGAATGACTGTTCAAATATCTCGCCAGTAGGCGTTTCCAACTTGATGTTGACGCCTCTTCCCTGTTTTGATGAAACTCCATCGACGTGTAATATCCACTTGGATGTGGTTGATACTTCTTTGACGGCCAGTTCTGGAGGTATCTTGATAATGAAATCTGCGAGAACCTAGGATTTAGCAGCTGCTCGACCTTTATATTCAATGTCATATTTAGACAGCTCGACATCTAACTTGATCATTCGACCGTATTGGCTCGGACAATGTAGAATGGTGCGAAGCGGTTGGCTGGTAAGTACTGCGATCGTATGTGACTGAAAGGATGGCCGTAGCATACGGGCTGAAACCGCGACAGAGAACGCCAGTTTCTCGATAGTTGAGTATCTTGTTTGGCCCCATCCAAGGTTTTGCTGACATAAAAAATGGGCTTTTGTTCACCGTGGTCTTCGCGAACCAGAACTCTGTTTATTGCCGAAGTGGAAATTACGATGTAGAGGTAGAGGGTTTCTTCGTCTTCTGGTTTTGGTAGAACTGGCGGGGTAGTGAGGTATTTCTTCAGTAGCCTGAAAGCGCTTTCGTATTTATCTTTCCATTCGAAGCGTTTGTTACCTACCTCTAAGTAGGTGGTAAAAGGGGAGACATTTATCCGTTGATTGCGAGATGGATCAGCGCTGCGATTCGTCTGGTCAGTCGCTGGACTTCGCAGGTATTTTTGGACGATGGGAGATCAAGTATTGCTGATATATGTCTCAGATTTGCTTATATCCCTCGCTGGGTCACTATGTAACCAAAGTATTCCCCGGAAGTGACCGCGAACGTACACTTGGCCGGGTTGAGTTTCATTCCGTACTTGTTGAGGGTTTTGAAGCATTGGTGAAGGTGGTCGACATGTTCTCTGGAAATTACCAAATTTACTAGCATATCGTCAATGTAGACCTCCATATTACTGCCGAGCTGACTTGCGAACATCTTATTGACCAATCTCTGGTAGGTGGCTCATGCGTTTTTGAGGCCAAAAGGCATGACTTTGTAGCAGTAGGTGTCGCGATCGGTGATGAATGCCATTTTTTCCTGGTCGTCGAGATGCATGAAAATTTGGTTGTAACCTGAAAAAGCGTCCATGAAGGAAAGCAGTTGGTGCCAGGCGGTTGATTCTACGAGACGATCGATATGCGAAGTGTGAAGCTATCTTTAGGACATCTTTTGTTCAGATTGGTGAAATCGACACACATTCTCCATTTTCCGTTCTTCTTTTTTACTATCATTGGGTTAGGTAGCAATTCTGGGTACCTCACATCGGCAATCAAACCGGCGTTAAGAAGTTTTACCACCTCGTTTGCGACTGCTTGGGCTTTTTCGGGTCCGAGTTTTCGTCTCTATTGTTTAATCGACTTGAAGGTGGGATCCACGTTTAGCTCGTGTGATGTAATTTTGGGATTGATGCCCTTCATATCCTTCATGGACCAAGCGTCAATGTCGCTTTCGATGTCGATACACCTTTCAGAGTTTTCTTCATCGATGCATACTTGGGTGACCCGTTCTTGTTTAGGCCTTTGGTGATACGTGAGACGTGGATCTATGTCTTCATTGATAGTGCATGCCGAAGTGGCTCGCATCTTTCTTTCGCATACGAAGCATGCGCGGGACACCTACTGGTTGCCTCGTAGGGTAAAAAATCATGTTGGGATTGGAAATTTCATGCATTGGTGGTACGGCGATACAATTGCTTTCATGTCGTGAATCCAAGGCGTGCCTCGAATTGCGTTGTATACTGCTGGCTTATCGACTACGTCGAATTTTACCGTCTTTACCATCCCGCCGACGTGTATCGGGAGTTGAACTATGCCGAGGCTGAGGATGGATTCATTTGTGAATCTCTTAAGGGATTTTGGGACTGCACTTATTGTTTCGTTGTCGATATCTATTTTCTGGAGCATCTCTTTAAATATGAGATTAACCGTACTAGAATTCTTGATATTTGGCGATCTTTTATGTAGACCTCAACCACGAGCGTGTCGGCCTGTGGCATATGAAGCCCCTCCGTGTCTTTCGCTGTGAAGGTGATAGCAGCTCCGTTGTTAGAGATCTGTGGTTGCTCTCGAAGCTCTGCTTCTTCCCTTTTGTATTCTTTGATGGCTTCGACGGAGTCGTCGTAGCTGGGTAGGCCTCTCTTGATCATATTGATCCTTCGTGCCAACGATGTTTGGTTGTTATTTGGCTGGCTGCGTGTCGGGAATCGATCGTCGATGCGTTCCGGAGGCGACATCCTTGGGATTTTGATAGTAAGAACTTGTTCTCTATTTCCCACAGACGGCACCAATTGTTGAACCAGAATATCACCTAACTAAATGAGTAATATAAGGTTGTGGGTTTAAGAGAACAAGTCTTTATTAATCGCTCAAAGCTCCAAAGATTACAAGAGTTGCTTGGCAAGAGAGTCTTGCTTAGCTGAATTTAGACGAACTAGGTTTAGAAAACTCGCGGCAGTTAGGTTTAACTCTTGAGTTCTCTTGTGAATTGCGGATCCTCTTCAAGTTATGAGGATCTCGTTCATTTATACTCTCCAAAAGTCGGCCCCCTTTTTCTCCTTTTCTTTTTTCTCCTTTGGATATTTTTCCTCTTGTCTTCATTTTTTTCTTATTTCTCGAAGATTCACCTTTATCTTTGATATTTCCTTTTTCTTTAGTCGGCTTAACTTCGGCGGACTCGGTCTTATGGACCATCATTAATGAGGGGAGAACGTTTTATAGAATGTGCTCATTCTCCCTCTAACAATTATCACCAAAAAAATATCACTAGCATTACAATTTTTGTTGAAAATTTGTGAAATCGTGTTTTGAGCCAACAATTTTCAAAATCATGTTTTTATCAACACTCACACAATATTTACTATTGGAGGCATTCTACATGAAAGTGACACATGTCATAGTTATAATTAATCAGATTATGACACATAACTTTTAATTTACTTAAGATTTTGTTGAAGATAAATTAAATTTATTTATTTTCTACATATAGAAAAACTAATAATTTGTCAAATTTTATCGCAATGTAGAAAAATAACAAAAAATATAAACGTTAATTTTATGTCAAATTTTGGTAAATTTCTATAACTACAATTTTAAAAAAATATGAAAAGGTTGAGAAAAATGCTGAAAATAAGAGAAGAATGCCAAAAATATTAGAGAAAAATCATGATAAATTAAAAAAACAATATAATAGAAAAATGAAGAATAACTTATCAATAAAACGAAGAATATGAGAAATATAACAAATATGACCAAATGAGTGGTGGTCTAGAGGTAGTATAAGAGAATTTGGTTTCCCTTTTTTGTTCCGAATTCAAATCTCTTTTAGGACGAAAATATAAATTTTAAATCGAATTATCTAAAAGCTAATTCGAGTACTGTGGAAGAGATTTTTTTTTTTTAAAAGTATAAGGAAATATTCAAGAAGAAGAATATTCAAACGGGGAAGGACTGTGAGTGACAAGATATGTCCTCTCAAATGAAAGGATGAAGAGAAAAATGTTTTAGTCAACCAAAAAAGAAAAGAGAAAAATCCCGCAAAAGGACAGAGAAAAATAATTTTGTTGAATTTAAAAGAAGTGAGGTGATAGGAGAATGACGAATTGTCAAAAACAAAGAAAAAAGAGTACAAGAAGTACAAAAAGAAATAAATTTGGACGCGTTGAACGTAAATATAGATGTTACAATATTATTTTGCTGGATTTTGACATATAGATGTTACAATATTATTTTGCTGGATTTTGACATGTTCTAGAAATTATATTTTGACATATCTTTTATATATTAATTGAGAAACATTTTTAAAGAGTAGTCTTCTTTTTTGAAATATTTACAGTGATGCTATTTTTCTGATGTGTCACCACCACACTTATTCTCTCATTATTTTAATACAATTTTTTTTTATTATACTAATTATATTATACTAGGTGATAACCAATTTAATATTTCAACTTTTTGACATAATATTTTTAATTTGTTTTCAAGTTAAAATATTTATATAATTTGGTTAATTTATATGATTCTATTATGGATATCTACTAAAATCACACATATCTAAATGTTTTTTATTGGAACCTAAATTATAGTTTTAATTTGTTATAATTTTTTTAATTAAAATCATACTTATCGAAATATTTTTTATTGTAAACATATTTTTGTGTATATCATAAATTGTGTATAAATTATATTTTATTAAATTATATTTTTAAAACTATTATTTTATTCAGTTTTAAGAAATATATTGTGTAATATGATGTATATCATAAATCATCACATAACCTAAAATTCGATTTTAAATAATCCAAAAATTAAAACATAATTTTCTGGTTATATTAAAAGTAATAAATGGGTAAATGCATATAATGTAATTAGTTTAATCAAAAAGGAAATTTGTATTAAAATAATGAGAGAATAAGTATGGTGATGACACATCAACAAAATGGCACCACTGTAAATATTTCAAAAAAAAAGTCTACTCTCTAAAAATATTTCTCAATTAATATATAGGGGATGCCTTTATCCATTTATTACTTTTAATATAACCAGAAAATTATGTTTTAATTTTTGGATTATTTAAAATTAAATTTTAGGTTATGTGATGATTTATGATATATATCATATTACACAATACATTTCTTAAACTAAATAAAACAATAGTTTAAAAAATATTATTTAATGAAATATAATTTATATACAATTTATGATATACACAATACTTTTTTGATTAGGCAGAAAATATGTTTACAATAAAAAATATTTCGATTTAAAAAAAATTATAACAAATTAAAACTATAATTTAGGTTACACTAAAAAATACTTCGATATGTGTGATTTTAATAGATATTTATATTTATAAATATATTTTTTTGTTTATATGCTTTGTTAATAGAACCATATACATTAACCAAATAATATAAATATTTTAACTTGAAAACAAGTTAAAAATATTATGTCAAAAAGTTGAAATATTAAATTATATTATTCACATATATATAACTAATTAAATTAGATTTTAGAAAATGGAATAAGTCAGTATAATGTCAAAACAAAAAAATCAGTGTTGAGTACATAATTTTGGGGTTATGTACTAGTGGTTCTAGGTTACGTCGGTGGTGCAAAAGGGGGAGGTGTATTTTATCCATCGTTATATAGCGATTGAATTCGGGGTAGGTGCTCGTCTACTGGAGGGTGAATACCCAAGATGCTTTCGTGCGGGTGAATAATCTTGCACACGAATAAACAGATCTCAAATGGCCTCTGTAAGAAAAAGGAGGTTTTTGATAACATGCATATTTTACCCATTTTTACTATCATAAGTGAATGCTTTAATAAGCATTTTACTAAGGTTTTAATGCATAAACACTAGATTTCGAGTATTTGGTTGTTCAAGGTTTTAATGCATTTTCTTTTCTTAATTGATAACATACTATAATTTTTAAATACTTATTACCAAATATATTTATTTTTTAAATATTACCAATTTAGATTATTTTAATTTCAGTTTCTAAAATACATATTAAATCTGATACTTAAATAAGTTAAAATTATATTTTATGCCACAAAATAAGATATTTTCACATAAATAATTTTAAAAAAATTATCAATGCAAATATGTTATATGTTTTGATTTCAAAAATAAAATAAAATCCAAAAAAATTTCATTTAAATATATGGTATATATTTTTATAACGTCAAAGAAAATAATTAACAATAAAAAATAAATAACAATAAAAACTATATATATATATATATATATACTATAGTTTAATATAAACAAATTCAAAAACTTATATTATAATTTTCATGTTTCATAAGATTTTTAAATTTTTTTGAAAATTAAGTTATATTATAAAAATATTTATTACAACAAATAAAAAGATATGATGATTATTTTAAAATTATTTTTAATTTTCGTGTTTAATTTTATAATAATCTTAATTTTCAAAATATTTTCTTGTTAATATTTTAATTATTAGATTTAATATTAAAAAAATTGATATAATTATTTTTGGCAAGTTAATTATTTAAATGTGTTTAGCAAAATCAATTTTGAATGAATTTTTTATTTTTAATTTATGTTATTTCCAAATAAATCTCAGCAACTTAATAAACAACACCTACAAAATCTTATTTATTTCATATTTTATAATATATACTACAAAATTTATTTATATTCTTTATTTTACATATAATTTTATCTATAAAATTAATTGCCATGCACAGGTGTGCGAGAATAAGATTTAGTTATATACTTAAAGAAGAAGTATTAAACCCCAATTTTGCTAAGTATTTTTTTTTTAATCGTCTGAATGCAAATTATGGAAACAATTACAAGGATATATTTAGCGAACAAATTAATTATTTTCCAAAGATCCACAATAGAAATGTGGGCCACCATGAATATCTTCTGTCCGTCCTTTCCTTATATGGTTATCTCCAATAAGCTGATGTAGATCCGTTCTTCCGTATCTGGCAAATCACATCTGCTGGGAATCGAAACTCAGACCTCATGGTGTAGAACAATTAAAGAACCCTTAAATCAACCACTAGAGTAAAGGGGCTTTCACTTTTTGCTAAGTATTTATATATTTAATTAATTATGTTTTTTACTGTTATTTTTATAATCAAACAATATTTTATGTTACAATTAACCATTTTACCACATGTGAGTCTCTTATTAATTCGAGGTTTTGGGTTAATTAATTAAAAAAATACTTTTGCCTACTATTCCTATTAGTCCTGGGACTTTTACCCAAATCTAACTGAACCAAAATTTTTGGTTTTTGATTTTGGTTCAGTTCAGTTCGACCTAACCAATCGGTTAACTGTTTTTTTAAAACTAGATTATACCGAATTTAATTAAAAATATATTTAAATTCGCGAACCAAATAACTTAACTAATCAAATTTATTCGAATTTAAGCAAATTTTAACCAAAAACTAAAAATTTTGGTTAGTTTCGGTAAGAAAATTAATACCTAAACTACCCGATACCAAACTCAAACCGAACCAAAATTTATTCCGGTTATTTTTGGTAGAATTTTCTCTATATGAACCGAAAAACCCGAACTACCTGAAGTCGCATGCCTAATTCCTATTTCCAAGCAGTTTTGATTCATTTTTCACACAAAATAATTTCATTCAAATATATATTTTAATATCAAACTGATTTGAACCTCTAAAAATTCAAGTTTACAATAAATAACTTACAAATTCTTTTTATAAATAAAATTTTAAATATTAACTTCTAAACTTAAACTTACGCTACAAATTAGCTAATACTGCTCATAAACTGAAAATTATCTCTTGGCTCATGTTACAACCAATTCACTCGAACCTCATTAATGTATTTTTTTTTCCTTTATTCACACCATCAAAAGTAATATTTTTTCTTTAAAAACGTTTGGTACTAATCAATACATGTAGCAAAATCTAAAATTTAACCAAAAGTATACGAATTTTATTCAATAATAATTTCATCTCGCGGATAGTGCGGTACTAGCCTAGTATATATGACTGTCCAAGAAAGAAAATAAAAAATGGTAAATGCAACAGAGTGAATTCAATGTTTGTGTTCGTGAGCATTTTGCGGGATGCAAATATAGGGTGTGTTCTCCGAGGCGGTCGAACTTCGTGTCTCGGGTTCGTTCTCTGTGGGGATGAGTAGTACTCAAATTGGCGTTGGGCCGGATCGCCGAGCCCTGAAATTACTAGAAGATGGGTTAGACAACCATCAGGAGGAACGAAAGGGGGTTTCACTTCCGAAGGTTCTCCGACGCCCATGTCAGACGTCTACCACTGGAAACAAGTACTCGGAAGGATGAGTTTGAGCGGTTTAGGGATGAATCATCACGTCTTGAGATGGTGATACTTGTTTGTCTGTTTGTTTGTAGGGCACATAGGTCTATATCCGGCGTATGAGGAGGAGGAAGAGTCTCCACAATGGTTAAAGGAACTACTTACCTCTCGACATCTCATGAGGTATGATCAGGAGAACGTGTTCTCATGAGATCTGCACGGTGTTATAAGATCGATTATTGTCGGTGTTTATGGTGGTTTGCGGTGTTTCCGAGTGATGCAATATCAAAAATATTGAATCAAAGGTCTTTAATATGTGCATTTATTATTAGAATCTTATAACTTCATAAAATCAAAGGATTCTCATTCAAGTCCAAGAAAAAATTGGTGGCAAGAAAACCATTATTTGATTTAGCTTATTTTGCTCCTTTTGTTTAAATGTATATTTAAATGTACTTTATTGTAAAAATTCATTTTTTTATTTGTAAAAGATACATTGAAATTTTAAGGAAATATAAAATAGATTTTTCACTAAAAGCTTAGACTTGTTTTTGTTTATATAAGTTAGATAGTTTTACACTTTGTAAACATTTGAATCTATGTCTCTTGTGTGCGATTTCTTGAGACTAGATTTCGTGTTTTATCACAAGGCTTTCACATCTTGTGTGGTACACTTCGATCCATTAGTTCTCATGTCCATTCATCGGTCCACCGTTTCAATTGCCTCGAGTTTCTCAGCCATTGAATCACCTTCACATCCATCACCGTCTCCATCTCTATCAACCCTGATACGATCCTCTAAGGCTGAGGCTCGTTTGGGTGGATGATGGAGGCTGAAAGCTGGACTGAAGTCACTCTCTTTCAGCCGGTCGGATGGAATATGGTCGAAGTGGGAAGATGGCGCCTGTCAAGGGACTAAAGTCACTCCTTTAGAAGGCTGATCGGATGATGATGAATAGATGGTGGATCGAAGAACGCCACTCAAGAGTGTGAAAGCTCTTGTGATAAGTTCACAAACCTAGTCTCAAGGAATCGCACACAAGAGACATAGATTCAAACGTTTACTAAGTGTAGAATCCATCTAACTTAGATAAACAAAACAAAGCCAAAGTTTTAGAGAAAAATCTCTTTTAATTTCCAAAAATTTCTATATATTTTTACAATGAGAACAATTGAGCTTTTATAGCTCTTACAAGGGATCTTTACAATAAATTACATTTAAAGGAAATTATACACATTTAAAAGAAATTATACACATTTAATAAAAAGAGCAAAATAAGCTAAAAATCTTCTTGCCATCAATTTTGCCTTGAACTTGAATGAGGATCTTTGACTTTGTGAAGTTATGAGCATGATATTTTGATAATTAATCCAGATATTGAAGACCTTTGATTTTATGATTTTGGATATTGTATCAAACCCGCTGCTTGAAGATCTGTTCATCCTAATTATAAGCCTTGAAGTCGAGATTCTCCTTTGGTGCTTGTATCATTTTTGGTATTAGAGCTAAAAACTTCTATATCTCTTTGCTTTGGTTTTCATTTCATTTAAAAAATAAAATAAAACGTTTTGTCTCTTTTCTTTAATATTTTCGAAATTTATTTCCATGATTATTTGAAAACCACAAAAAAAAATATTTTTGTTTTTGATCTTAAATTTAAAGAAAAAACCATAAAATATTATTTTCTTAGTTTTTTTCCTTAAAATTTTAGTTTGCTTCTTCCAAAACAAAAAAAAAACAAAAATTTGTTTCCATTTGTTTTAAAAAAACCATTTTCACAGTAAATAAGTTTTGAGGACAAAACAATTTGAAGAAAAAGAGAATGATGCAATATCAAAAATATTAAATCAAAGGTCTTTAATATGTGGATTTATTATTAGAATCTCATCATCATAACTTCACAAAATATAAATATTATTATTCAAGTCAAAGGCAAAATTGGTGGCAAGAAGAACATTATTTGATTTAGCTTATTTTGCTCCTTTTGTTTAAATGTAAATAATTTTATTTAAATATACTTTATTGTAAAGATTCCTTTTCTCATTTGTAAAAGACAGATTGAAACTTTTATAAAAAATATAAAAGAGAGTTTTCTCTAAAAGCTTAGGCTTGTTTTTGTTCATCTAAGTTAGATAGATTTCTACACTTCGTAAATGTTTGAATCTATGTCTCTTGTGTACGATTTCTTGAGAATAGATTTCGTGTTTTATTACAAGGCTTTCACATATTGTGTGGTACACTTCGATCCATTAGTTCCCATGTCCATTTATCGGTCCATCGGTCCAATTGGCTCGAGTTTCTCGGCCATTGAATCACCTTCACATCCATCACCATCTCCATATCTATCAACCCGCTGCTTGAAGTTCTGTTCATCCGAATTATATAGCCTTGAAGTCGAGATTCTCCTTGGTGCTTGTATCATTTTTTTGATATTGAATCACCGAGAGCCTATATGGCTGTCTCCCGAGGCGACCTCTCTCGTTCCACCGATCTCCTCTTTTATTGAGCCCTTCTACTCTTTATTTATACTCTTGTGAAATCTCCTTCTATTGGTTCAACGAATCCCGTCGACTAGGCCTGTTACCACGTTTCTTCTGCAGTTAACCATGGGCAGGTAGATAGGCACACTGTTGGACGGGTCTCCTGCTAATGTGTCGCTTCCGGATTGGCTCCGGTAATACTAGTCCCAACAGTTTGTATATCATTTGGTATAAGACGACTTGTCAATGCTACACGAGAGCATATAAGGAAAAAGCAAGGAACAAGCTGAAAATGCACATCCCACCTGTGGAAGCATGTAATTAAAAGATCATTTATGTGTTAACATAGATGTTAAACTCATTTGCTTCATTCATCAGCCAAAGAACCGAGCTCACTCATTAGCTAATTCATACTCTCTCTGTTTCTAAAATAGTTGATTAGAAAAAAAAATTGTTTCAAAAAGTTAAATGTTTTCAATTTTTTAGGTGTAGTTATTGTTGTTTTTTACTTGATTTATCCTTATTATATTTATTATTTAAATAAAAACTTAAGTAATAATTAATAGAAACAAGGTTAGAATCTATCTATATATAAAGAAACCTTTTCTCTTTTCTCCTTCTGCCACCTCATCATCCTATTCAGCATCCATATCATCAACTATTTTTCATTTTTATTTTAAAATTTACATCCTAATATTTAGATTCAACTATAATGTTAGAAAATAATAAATTAACTGAATTATAATTTTAGAAACAGAAAATTAACAAACAGTTCTAAAACGTTATCAGAAAATAAACAATCAACAAAAATATGAAAAAATAAATAAATCAAAACCAAAGATACATATTAGGTGTAGTTATTGCTGTTTTTTACTTGATTTATCCTTATTATATTTATTATTTAAATAAAAACTTAAGTAATAATTAATAGAAACAAGGTTAGAATAATTATTTATAAAATTTTCTTAATACATGTGAACGATCCAAGCTATCCAAAATCTTGAAATGGCCAAAACTACACACCATTTTGTATACCAAAGATTATTCGTATACATAACCAAACAAATGCAAGCAACACTTATGAAATGCCAAACCATGTGGATGAAGGGAATGTCCTGGAGATCATACTTGTATACACTCTGATATAGTTGTGAAGTCGAGATAAGACTATCATGTGATGCTGGGTAATTATAATGCTTTGCTAGAAGCCGCTTATAACTTATGAGTTGTGAACTCATTGCCAACATCATATGATCCTATAGGATCACACACCTAAGCAAACTGGATAACACATACTGGGAATGATCATTAAAGTAATGATCTCATCAATGTGTAATTGTTACACGTTGATATTGAGTTTATATGAGAGTGTCGATCGACACACCTATTGATGTCGATCGACACCACTCGGGATTAATGATACCGGGTTTAAATTTATGACTGAATTTAAACCGGTTAATCCAAGGGTTTATGGGATTTCGTGCTTGACTCCTATATATGTAAGTCAGAGCCACGAAATCACCAAGACGTAACCAAGGAACTTGCCCTAGCCGTCAAGTAAAACTCAGAAGCTCCCAGAGGCACTAGCATCCCTGATCCAGTCTTGTGTGCGTGTGGACTAGCTATAGAGGCGCAGCATCTGAGGCGCTCCAGATCTCGTTTTACCTATCCATTCCGCTGCCAATCACCAGGTAAATCTCTGATCTGAGGACATAGGTTCAATAAGCATGATCTTGTGGCAATAGGAATTTGACAGTCTTAAAGAGTTAAAACCCACCAAATTCCTACAGTGGTATCAGAGCCATATGTTTAATTGAATCTGTAACATGCTGTTCATGTGTAATGAATTCGAATTTGGGTTTTGAAATCATTAAAAGTTGCATGTTAGATCTTTCTTTCAAAATCGTTTTGGAAAAGGAGAAAATTAGGGTTCTCTGCGCGGCTGTGTCGATCGACACCAAGCGTGTGTCGATCGACACGGGCAGAGTAAAATTAGGTTTTCTGCGCGGCTGTGTCGATCGACACCAAGCGTGTGTCGATCGACACGGGCCTGAAACGCAGCGTAAAACACTAAGTGTCGATCCTTTGATCGACGTTCCGGAAATCGCTGTGTCGATCGATACAAGGGTTGTGTCGATCGACACGCGTCGATCGCTGTCGGTTCAATTGGATTGAACCAGATTAATGCGATCGGTCTGATCGGGATTAATCGATTTCATCACGGTTAAACTGGTTAGCTGGTGTCGACCGACACAAGAGTTGTGTCGATCGACACATGCGTTAAACCGAGACCGGTTCAATTGGATTGAACCGGAATTGATTGGTTTAATCGGGTTAGATATTTAACCGCGATTAGATCGATTGAAAAAGGGGTTTCACGCAATTTCGAATCATGAGGTGTCGATCGACACAAGCTATTGGTGTCGATCAACACTAGAACAGATTCGGTGTTCCAAACTTAATCAATTTAACTAGATTAAAACGATTTTTTTTTTAAGAATATTTATTCTAATCTTTCTCAAATACATATATGATATGTAATGAGATACATGTTTCATTCCTCAAACGTAATATCAAACATTTAAGTCTTCCCAATTCCTGTCAACTGCCAAGTCTTGTTTTGTTGTATGATGGGCTTGCCAAAGCAAGGCATTCACAACTACACGAGTACGGCAGGTGGTAATCGTGGTACTACATGGCTGAAAGGATTGGTTTGTTTGACTGGGCTATCAAAATGGTTTTGGGCCTGGAGATACATGATCGGTTTTGATATATGATATCAATCCGAGACAAGAGTCATATTGGATATGATTAGCAAATGGATTGCTTACCTAAATAACTGAAGTCTGGGCGATGAGCCAAAGCTCACTCAGATTTCAGTGAGAAATGGATCTTGGATCATTATATTCTTAATGAGGAAAATTGACTTAGAATATAATGTGAGTCTTCTTAATAGTTAAGATTACTCATCCTTTGAAACATCGAAACCAATTAAACTCTCTTCTTTTCTTGATTCAGCTATGTCAACCAACAACACTAGCTCATTCTCGTTGAGATCCGTCCTTGAGAAGGAAAATTGAAAGGATCCAACTTCTTGGAATGATATCGGAATCTGAGAATAGTTCTCAGACAGGAAAAGAAGGACTATGTCCTTGAAAGACCTCTTCCTGATAAGTCGAGATCCAATGCTCCCAGTAATGAAAAGGACAAGTGGGAAAAGCATTCGGATGATGTGACAAATGTGATTTGTCTGATGCTGGCCACGATGAACTCGGAGCTGCAGAAGCAGTTCGAGAACGCGGGGTCACCGATCGAGATGATCACAACCCTGAAATCTATGTTTCAGGAGCAGGCTCGCACTGAGAGGTACCAGACGGTCAGGTCTCTCATCGAGTGCAAGCTGTCTAAGGACAGTCCAGTGAGTCCTCATGTCATAAAGATGATGGGTTATATTGATAACCTGGCTCGACTGGACTCTCCCCTTAGCCAAGAGTTGGCTACGGACATCATCCTGCAATCCCTGCCGTCTAGCTTCGATCAGTTTGTTCTAAACTACAATATGAACAACCTGACGAAGTCCCTGAATGAGCTGCACGGCATGCTCAAGACGGCAGAGCCCAACATCAAGAAGGCCAAACCTGAAGTACTTATGGTACAGAAGGGTAAAGGGTTTAAGAAACCCGCTAAAGGCAAAGGAAGGGCCAAGGCTGTCCGGGTTGAGAATCAGGACAAGCCTGAGCCGAGTTCCAAGCCCAAACGTGGCCCCACTGATGCTGACATTTGTCTTTACTGCAAGAAACCGGGGCATTGGAGGAGGAATTGCAAAGAATTCCTGGAAGGTCTGAAGAACCTGAAGAAGTCGTATGAGACGACATCTAAAGGTATTTATGTTATAGAAGTAAATGTTGCTTCATATTCAGGTTCTAATTCTTGGGTATTGGATACCGGCTGTGGTGCTCATATTTGTACTAATATGCAGGACCTGCGCAGCAGTAGAACGCTGAAGAAAGGACAAGTGGACCTGCGAGTTGGAAATGGAGCAAGAGTTGCTGCATTAGCCGTAGGAACTTATCATTTGTCTTTGCCTTCTGGCATGATTTTAGAGTTGGAGAATTGCTACTATGTACCTGCGATAAGCAGGAATATCATTTCTATTTCTGTTTTAGACATGAATGGTTTTGAATTTTCGATTAAGAACAAATGTTGCTCTTTCATTCGAAATAATATGTTCTATGGTAGCGCCCCATTAGAGAATGGGCTTTATATTCTCAACCAATCAACGCCGGTCTATAACATAATTAACAAACGGTTTAAAACTAATGACTCAAACCCGACCTTTCTCTGGCATTGTCGTTTGGGCCACATTAATGAGAAGAGGATTCAAAAGCTCCATCGAGATGGGCTTTTAGACTCATTTGATTATGAATCATTTGAAAAATGTGAATCCTGCTTAATGGGCAAAATGACTAAAACCCCTTTCAATAAGAGAAATGAAAGGGCCAGTGACTTGTTGGGCCTTGTACATACAGATGTATGTGGCCCAATGAGCATAAGTGCTAGAGGAAACTTTAGGTACTTCATTACATTTACTGATGATTTCAGTAGATATGGCTATGTTTATCTTATGAAACATAAGTCGGAATCCTTTGAAAAGTTCAAGGAGTTCCAAAATGAAGTACAGAACCAACTTGGCAAAAGTATCAAAGCTCTTCGATCTGATCGTGGAGGTGAGTACTTGAGCCAAGAGTTCGATGATCATCTTAAGGATTGTGGAATCGTTTCACAACTTACTCCTCCTGGAACACCTCAATGGAACGGTGTATCTGAGAGGAGGAATCAAACTTTATTGGATATGGTCCGATCGATGATGAGTCATGTGGATCTACCGTTATCCTTCTGGGGATACGCCCTTGAAACGTCTGCGTTTATGCTGAACAGAGTTCCATATAAATAAGTTGAAAAGACTCCATAAGAGATATGGACTGGAAAAGTTCCAAGTCTGTCTTTTCTTAAAATTTGGGGTTGTGAAGTTTACGTCAAGCGATTGATAACTGATAAGCTTGCACCCAAATCTGATAAGTGCTACTTCGTAGGTTACCCTAAGGAAACCAAGGCGTACTATTTCTACAACCGATCCGAGAACAAAGTGTTTGTTGCTCGGAATGGTGTCTTTCTTGAGAGAGAATTTCTTTCCAAGAAAGACAGTGGGAGTAAAGTACAACTCGAAAAGATTCGAGAATCACAGGACGCTACTCAACCTAATGAGGAAGAGCAGCCGTTGGGTTCACAAGAGGTTGTGGAACCGACACAGCCGTTGGATTCACAAGAGGTTGTGGAACCAACACCTGTGGTGCCTGTAGTTCGCAGATCCGAAAGGATTCGCAACGAGGTCGAGAGATATGGATTTCTCGTAACTCACTGCCATGATCTGTTGATCATTGACAGCGATGAACCTGTGAACTTCGAAGAAGCCATGATGGGCCCTGACTCCGAAAAGTGGCTTGAGGCCGCTGGATCCGAAATGGGTTCCATGTCACAGAACCAAGTATGGACTTTGGTTGATTTACCTGATGGTGTAAAAACCATCGAGTGTAAATGGGTCTTCAAGAAGAAGATCGATGTGAATGGAAACGTTCAGATTTATAAAGCTAGATTGGTGGCAAAAGGTTTCAAACAAGTTCATGGTATTGACTATGACGAAAACTATTCCCCAGTCGCCATGCTTAAATCTATTCGGATTCTCCTAGCGACTGCCGCTCATCATGACTATGAGATTTGGCAGATGGATGTGAAAACAGCTTTCCTTAACGGGATTCTGGAGGAGGATGTGTACATGACACAACCTCCAGGTTTCACAGACCCTAAAAACGCTGGGAAGGTATGCAAGCTTCATAAATCCATTTATGGATTGAAGCAAGCATCTCAGAGTTGGAACCTTCGTTTTGATGAAGCGGTCAAAATGTTTGACTTCATCAAGAACGAAGAGGAACCATACGTTTACAAGAAGACTAAAGGGAGCGCAGTTGCATTTCTCGTACTATACGTAGATGACATACTCCTTATTGGAAACGACATTCCGTTGCTTCAGTCTGTAAAGACTTGGCTTGGAAGTTGCTTCTCGATGAAGGATATGGGAGAAGCCGCATATATTCTTGGAATAAGAATCTATAGAGATAGATCGAAGAGGCTAATTGGACTCTGTCAGGACACTTATATCGATAAGGTCTTACACAGGTTCAATATGCATGATTCCAAAAAGGGCTTGCTTCTGATGTCAGATGGCATCACTCTCAGCAAGAAGCAGTGTCCTTCGACACCTGCGGAGCGAGAGCGTATGGGTAGGATTCCTTATGCTTCTGCAATAGGATCTATCATGTATGCCATGCTATGTACACGTCCGGATATCGCTTGTGCTTTGAGCATGACGAGCCGATACCAATCTGATCCCGGTGAGAATCACTGGGCTGCCGTCAAGACAATTCTGAAGTATTTGAGAAATACTAAGGATAAGTTCTTGGTGTACGGTGGATGTGACGAGCTTGTGCTGAGTGGATACACCGACGCTAGTTTTCAGACGGACAGAGACGACTCCCGATCTCAATCTGGTTATGTTTTCTGTCTGAATGGCGGTGCAGTTAGTTGGAAGAGTTCCAAGCAAAGCACCGTGGCGGATTCCACGACCGAAGCTGAATACATTGCTGCTTCAGAAGCGGCAAAGGAGGCTGTTTGGATCAGAAAGTTCATCATTGAACTTGGTGTCATTCCTAGCATATCTGAGCATGTGCCATTGCTGTGTGACAACAATGGGGCCATAGCTCAAGGAAAGGAACCCAGATCACACCAGAAGTCCAAACACATCGAGAGAAGATATCATTTGATACGAGAGATCATCGAGAGAGGTGATGTGAGGGTCAGCAGAGTTCCGACGGACGATAATGTTGCTGATCCTCTGACCAAGCCACTTCCACGGCCTAAGCATGAGTATCATGTTGCTGCAATGGGAATTAGATTTCTTGAGCAGTAATCTTAGTTTGAGTGGGAGTTATTTATTTTTGTTTTTGATGTTCATGTAAACATACTTGGGTTATGTTTTATTTATTGAGATTTTTCAGTATTATTTAATTGCATAACTGAATAATCAAATAATAGTCCCAAAATAATTTGAGACATTCTTATAGGTCATCAAATACGTGATTTGATCATGAAACCCTATAAATTATAAATGTCATAAATTACTAAGGTCCCTAGTCGAAGGTAATTAAATTGGGACATTAATGACCACGTAAAATTAGTATGTGATGTGACTGATGACCAAGTTTCATGGTGTCATTGATAGGGGTATCAAAGTCAATCACATAGATATGTGTTGAGAACACAGTATCAGACATGACCCACTAATGAGAACTCAACAAGATTGTTATATGAGTGTCATATGAGTTTCTCATTACGACTATAGAGTATAGTCCTTAGACCTGAGTTCATCATGATTTCCTGCATATGAATTGGTTTGCTTTGACTTTGTTAAACGTCAACCGTAACTGGTGACTATTAAGACATTGATTGGGCATATCATGAAGTGCGTGGGGAACAGGGGATGGAACAAGATGGAATTTGTCCCTCCCATATAACGAGAGATAAATATCTCTGGGCCTATCGAAGATTTGGTACTGAAAGAAAGTGTGGCCACACTCAAATGAGCTGAAAGTCAGTCGTTTGCTTGTATCAGTACAAAGTCAGAGTTCGATAAACATGATTTGGCTTTATAAGGATGACACAAGTTCTTGACTTATGCTGAATCGAGATATAGAGACAAAGGGATTATTGGAATAAGTTGATTCCAGTACAAGTGGGAGATTGAAGAGAATGTCCTGGAGATCATACTTGTATACACTCTGATATAGTTGTGAAGTCGAGATAAGACTATCATGTGATGCTGGGTAATTATAATGCTTTGCTAGAAGCCGCTTATAACTTATGAGTTGTGAACTCATTGCCAGCATCATGTGATCCTATAGGGTCACACACCTAAGCAAACTGGATAACGAATACTGGGAATGATCATTAAAGTAATGATCTCATCAAAGTGTGAGCGTCACACGTTGATATTGAGTTTATATGAGGGTGTCGATCGACACACCTATTGGTGTCGATCGACACCACTCGGGATTAATGATACCGGGTTTAAATTAATGACTGAATTTAAACCGGTTAATCCGAGGGTTTATGGGATTTCGTGCTTGACTCCTATATATACAAGTCAGAGCCACGAAATCAAACAAGCAACTTGCCCTAGCCGTCAAGTAAGAAACTCAGAAGCTCCCAGAGGCACTAGCATCCCTGATCCAGTCTTGTGTGCGTGTGGACTAGCTATAGAGGCGCAGCATCTGAGGCGCTCCAGATCTCGTTTTACCTATCCATTCCGCTGCCAATCACCAGGTAAATCTCTGATCTGAGGACATAGATTCAATAAGCATGATCTTGTGGCAATAGAAATTTGACAGTATTAAAGAGTTAATAACCACCAATTTCCATCAGTGGACTCATGTATATCTTTTATATATACTCATAAGTTAATTTTATTTTGTTATAACACCTTAAAAGTTTTACTTGGTATTTGCAATAGATCTGTTCGAATGCAGAACAAATAAACATTAAGTATTAAGCAAAAGGGTTAATTACGCTCAACCCCCCTACTCAACACGATCTGCCTATTCTCCCATACTACAGAGCTCTGCCTGTTTCCTCCTCGCCTCCCCACCTCCAATTTGGAATTACAAATAGAGTTCTCTATTTTTATAGTAGGATATAGAATACCACTGAAGATGGTTTTACACTAAAATAGAATTTAGAGGGAGAAATAAAGTCTTGTTGCAGATGCTCTAAGGGGGTGTATTAGATCAATGATTTGGAATGATTTCATTTTTTTCCTAAATCTTATCTTATTGAATCTAACATTTGTAAAAGTTATTAAAAATCCAAGGTTATTGGACTAGTTATTTATACAATATCCTTAAAATCTTTCCTTATTAGAAAATTGATATTTTATTAATAAATTATATCAAAAATGATTTGGAATGATTTGAATCATATTTGTAGTTACAAAATCAATGGATATAAATATCACCTCATATGATGGTATTTGAAAAAAATTGGAATGCAAAATTTATTTAAATCATTTTAGACTTCTAAATTCCTTCAAATAATCCTAATATTTAAATGTATCCAAATAAATTTAAATCACTAATCCAATATGTCCTCCAAATAGATCTGTTGGCCAAGTTTTGAAGGATAATTTGGAAAAAACAATGACACGGTTTTTATATATTGAGTAAAAAGATCCGTTTTACTTTCTAACTAGGTGATAACTTTCGCCCTGCGCAGGGTGAGTAATTTATTATTTATTTAGTTTTGTATTATTTAAAAATAAACTATAGTAAAATATTTTAGTCCAATATTTTTATATAATAAGTTGTTACGTTGACAAAATAATATGTTTTTAAAATATATTTTTCTGATAAGAGAAAACAAAATTAAGTAAACTAGTAATTGAATGTGCATAATATTAAATCATATTAATTTTCGATTTTGTTTAATTATTTTGTATAAAATTTTATAAAATAAATCATACAGAAAATGAATTATAATTTTTTGGTTGTATGAAAAATTAAATATTATATTTTTATGTATATCATAAATTGTTTGTAAATTTTGATTTCGTTTAATTATTTTGTATAAAATTATTAGTTATTAAACTTTTTTTGGAAATGGATCATAACAGAAAATGAATTATAAATTTTTCTTGGTTATATTAAAAAATTAAACATGGATGATAACATATAAGGTAATTAGTTTATTGAAATAAGACTTTTTTAGAAGGTTGGTGAGAATGAATGTGGTGGTGACACATCAGCAAAATGGCACCACTGTAAATATTTTTAAAAATAAGGATACTCTCTAAAAATGTTTCTCAAATAATATATAGGAGATTAAAAGTAGAAATACTCTGTAAATATATTGTTTATATTATGGCAAGAGTATATATTTAAAACTTATTCTTTTAGAAATATAAGACTGACCCAAATATAGGAGTTTGTCATTTGAAATGATTTGGTATGTATTATACTCTTCTGAAAATATTGCTAATTAGGTTTGGACCTGCGCAAATGCGCGGACTACTTGAGTTCAATGATGTTAAACACATATTCTTTTATAATGATGTCAAAACCAATTTAAAATTTCCTGGTGGAAGTTGTAATAAACAAACTGTAAACATTTTTTAAAGAATAATGCTAGAAATTTGAACACATGATCGAATGAAAGCCCAATACATTTGATATATTTGTTTAGCAAACCCAATAATGATATACTTTGTGATTTAATAACAATTTTTAGATACATGCAAAAACTTGAAAAAATGACACAATATTATGACTCAATAAACGAAGCAAAGTTACAACATCCAAGTAACAAATAGAAAATACATGCAGAAACAATATAATATAAATATCATAAAGAAGAACGTAAACAATATTTATTGATAGTTAATCAACTCAGAAATACCAATATATTTAGTTATCGGAAAAACTTCCTCGTAAACAACATTCAAAGTCTTTCGTTGCGGTTTATTCTCTTTATCCATTATCAAGATCTTCAACCCTGACCTGGTTGTTACCCTTGATAAAGCCACATATAATTGGCCATGTGTAAAAACCGGTTTTGGGAGAAACACTCCTACTTTTGCAAGTGTATGACATTGACTCTTGTTTATGGTCATCGTAAAAGTTAGAGTGATTGGAAACTGTTTACGTCTCATCCTGAAGGGAAGCCTTGTTTCCGGTGGAGAAATGAAAATCCGGGGTATAAAAACATTTTCTCCAACCTTGTCACCCGTAATGACTTTACCTTCGATAACATTATTATCCAGCTGGGTTATAAGCAATCTCGTTTCATTGCACATACCATTCTTAGGGTCAATGTTTCGGAGAAGCATTATTGGTGAACCAACTTTCTAACATATCTCATGGTTTGGCAATCAAGACAACTTCACTGAATTAAGAAACTCATCAGTATAAATCATATTACCAGGTACACCTTCGACTTTTGGCCCAGATCTCAGGGACGGCACTTCGGATGTCTCGTTACTATCAATCTCCCAATCGGTTGTGTCAATACTATCACAACTTAGATAGGTCATTTCATCACCTGATGTATGCAAAACAATTGGTATTAAACATGCTATAAACCCAATATTAACAGTCGCAGCTAAAAACACGAATTGAAAAAATAATACAATAAAATTACCTGGTAGATGCGATAACATATAGTTATTTACGACCTCGACATCATCGTTCCTTGGACTTAAAATCGCTATTTCTTGGAAGAATTTTGGATATGTTTTCCCGGCATATATACAATCGTCCATAAAACTCAGTAACGATTGCTTTAATTAGATCTCCATCATCCATAATCAACATATCTTCAGGAATGTCAATCTCGGATTCCCCTAGACTGTTCCCATTTATCTTCCCGTCACCAATATCTAATATCCATTTCGAAAATTCTGCTAGTTCATGCATCTCCTTACTACTATCTCCTAGTATGAGCCGCACATTCTTTGTAAGCTTTAACATTTAACATTGATTCCAAAGAGGTGACGAATTTAAATTTGCCATGAAAATTTCTACCCTCCCAGCATTAGGTATAACTGGAAAGATTTGCCTAAAATCTTCACCAAAGACGATTACTTTACAACCAAATGGCTTATCACATTTTACGACATCGCGTAGTGTTCTATCTAGAGTCTCGAAGCAATCTTTGTTCATCATCAATGCTTCATCACATATTATCAATTTCGTCTTCCTAACCAACTCCGCTAGATTAGAGTCAGTCTTGATGCAACACATCGTAAGCTTGTTGACCACAATAAGTATTACAAACCTAGAATGAGCGGTTCTTTCTCCTTGTAATAACAACGCGGCGAAGCCACTCGACGCAACGTTAAGAACAATAAGTCCTTTTGAACGTAGAGCAGCACCAAGCAAACTCCATAGATACGTTTTTCCAGTACCACCATAACCATACACGAAGAACATCCCTCCACTATCTTGATGCACAACAGTCAATATCTTATCATAAATTTCTTTCTGCTCATCTGTTATAGTTGCTAACTGATAAGAGGATTTTTTCCTTGTTCTTAAACAATTACTCAAACCCCACTCATGTCATTGTAGTGTTTGAGGATCAATTCATATGGGTGTGATAGTGATAATAGGAATGCATAAAACTTCTAAATCTAAGCTAGCATAATAGTTTTGGAGTTTAACAAACCAAACAAAAGTAGCTAAGACCTTAATTAAGCAATCAAAGCACTAATCAAGCAAATTAAAGGCTAATGAACTACTAAGCAAGATTATCAAATGATTAAAACGAATCCAAGGATGGGGTTATTAATCTAAGGTGTTTCAAGAACTAATCTTTGATGTCAATCTACCACAATATAAGCTAATCCCTAAGCTTAGAACTCAAAAGCAAGACTAATCCACTTTCATGGCACTAATCCCTTCATTAAATCATCCTAATCAAGATCAAACTCTCATTTGTGAAAAAGCTAACAAGCATTATGAAACAATTCTAAATCGCTAATAAATACCCTAGACAATCACTTTCATGAGCTAGGAATGTAAATCCCTTGTTTAGTTGGTTGGGGAATTTCAACAAACACCTTGTGGGTGGGAAATTCTCTAAGGCCTAATTTTAGCTTGATCATGCCTAACTAGCATTTAGAACACTAAACAAGGAGAGAAATAAAAGAATATAATCCTAGACATCAAGATCAATATATGAAACACCCTAAATCTAACCCATCCTTAGATCCTAATGAAGCTACTCACTAATCATGATTAGACCCTCAAATCCTATGAAAGAGATGAAGATAAACATGATTAGAGAGATAGAGATAAAAGATTAAGAAAGATGAACAATAAATTGCATAAACTTAATAAAATGTCTTACAAAATCACTTAGATACCAAAGAGAAATGTTTTCTAAGTAAGAACAAGAGATTAAAGATACTTAGGAAAATTTAAGTCATTTAGTATTTATAGTGAACAGTGGACGAACCGGGTCAACCCGGAACAAACCGGGTATTAACCCGGTTTAAGTCTGAAAATCGGGCAGCGTATCGAGCTTGCTAGGTCGATATGCAGCTCGATACGCTGCTAAATATCGTCTTCAAAGGCCGTGTCGAG
The DNA here is from genome assembly GCA_020283515.1 of Alliaria petiolata. NCBI lineage: Eukaryota > Viridiplantae > Streptophyta > Magnoliopsida > Brassicales > Brassicaceae > Alliaria > Alliaria petiolata. The sequence continues at coordinate 848,705 of JAHZTW010000010.1, read as the reverse complement.
CTTAGTAGCTCGACATGAATGCTCAAATTCTTGTTCTTCGGCTGGGGCTTGTATCGAGCTTGCTAGCTCGATACAAACGCTCGATACGCTCGCTCAAAACTCCGGGTCAGTTTGTATCGAGCTTGCTAGCTCGGTACAAATGGTCGACACGCTCTTCTCGTTCTCCCTGCCAGGCTGTATCGACCTTGGTAGCTCGACGTAAAGGTCGATACGCTCCCAAAAGAACTCTTCTCCTAGTTTGGCCACTCCTCTTCCTCCTTTTTGTCATCCATCACTCCACATGGTCCTCCAAGCCTCCAAATAATTTCTGTAAATCACCCTTTTATTTTTATTTTGCTTTATTGGTTTAACAAATCTATTCAATCGATTTTTATTAATGTGAATATATGTATTTTGTCAAAAAAGGAAAGTTCATTGGTGGAAAAATAAATTCTCTCTATTTACTCTCCCCGGGAAAATAACTAAGCGGGAATCTATTGAATTTTATGAATAATTGGTATATATAATTAAACCAAAATGATTTGGACTTAGGGTTTTTACAGGGAAAAGATAGAGAGAAGTTCACAAATCTGAAATCGACCGCAATTACGGTAACGAAAATCAAACTCTTTCTTCTCGATTTTCTGTTTCTTTTGTGCTAGGAATCGATTACAGATTCATAAATCCTCTTGATTAATATGGATAGTTAAATTGTTTATACTGGATCTCTACAAATCCTCTTGACTTTCATGTGTTACCGCTGTTGATGTAGAGCTTTAATTTTATTCAGTCGTAGCTTTTCTTAGTTGATATATCCTTTTTGCATTACCCGTAAGGATCCCATCAAGTAGGTTTCAGCCTTTTCACATGTACAAACCTTATTTTTATCGGTTAATCTGTGAGTGTCAATAGCAGATATATATCTTGAGATTAATAGCTGTTAATTGGCCTACCTTATGAGTGTGTTTTCTTTTCTTTATTCCTATGTCTTATGATCGTTACGCATTCTATGTAGACTGATGGAGTTCACAGATTCTGAGACACAACCTCCTGATGATTATCCGGAATTGGAGACGTCTAATAACTGTCCTCCTCCACTTGCTCAACAATGCAAAAGTTTTAAATGGAATGTTCAATTGATAGGTACCGTGAAAAATTTATATTATATCCGACTGATTTCAGAAATTGTTTTGAAATGCAAAAGTTTTGAAATATCAACAATGCAAAATTTTCAAATTCTTCTTATACTAATACAAATGTTTGAGCTATACGTTTTTATCAAATAAATGATGTTCATGGAAACATATAAGGGCAAATGTTAACAACCAGAGATGTTTGGAAGTTACAAAATCGCAAAGTGATTTTTCACTTCAATGAAGATAGCGGTCAACCTGATGAAGATTCTGGAGGCCTGCTTGGATCATGGTTAGGCCAATTGAGTATTGATGTGAACTTGTTACCCATTAACTACAGTGATTGGAGAACGTATTCCCCAGGTAGAAAGGATAAGGCATGGGAATTAATCCAGGTATCACCTAAGATAATATCGATCTTTACATATATTTGTGTCTATCTTATTAGATCATCATATCTGAAATATAGATAATGACAAAGTTATCTTAATTTATCTAGGCAAAGTTTTGGTTTGATGATCCAATGGCAAGAGATGATTATGTGATTGGTGTCCTAGGGAGTAGATGCAAGGATCTCAAATTACGTCTTTGGAAGGAATACAAACAAAACACTTTTGCTGAAACTTTAGCAAATCGTCCCCCTCATGTGCCTGTGGATCAATGGCGTGACTTAGTTTCCACGAGGTTCACCGTAAAGTGGAAGGTATACTTTTACTTACTGACTTTATATATATGTTCTTTAAAATTTAAGTAATTTTAATCAACACTTGTGTTTGCAGAGAATGCAACAACGAAATACCACAAGCCGACGCAAACATACCATGCCGCATATATGTGGAAGAAAGAGTTTTGCTAGGAAAAGACGTCAAATAGTAAGTAACTAATCTTTATATATATGAAGTGTCTTTACGAACTAATGTGATATGGTATGCATGTAGTATGTGTAAAAAGTAATATCGTTTATTGTTTATGCATGTGATTTTAACAAAGACAAACGAGACTGGACAAACACCAAGCCGAACACAGTTTTTCATCACGACTCGCAAGAAATCTGATGGAAGTTTCGTATCAGATGAAGCTAAAAAGCGTGCGGTTAGTTTTTTTTTATTTGCCATATTTTTCACTATTATCTGGTTATTTAGTTTGTCTAATAGACTTTATTAGTAGGTTGAACATGATTTTGTTGTTATAATTGTATTGATTAGGATGAGCTTACGGTTTTGTTGGCTCAAAATCCATCAACGCAAGTCTCAAACAATTTGTCAGCTACTTTGGATGATGAATATTCCCAAGTGTTTGGTCGAGAGCGTTCAGGGAGAGTGCGTTGCGTTGGTCGTGGACCTACACCTTCAAAGTTATACAAACGTAGTGCTGCAGCAAGATATGAGGCTGAGAAGTTGGAAGCAAATCAATTGAAGATAACGATGTCCTCATTGCAAAACGAAGTTGGATGTCTGAAGGGAATCATCCAAGAACTGCTTACTAGTAGAAATAACGATCCGGTAATTTGATTATAACACAATCTTTTCAGATTATGTAACACTAAGATATTGTGGTGCATTCCTAATATTTTAACTCGTGTTTCAGGCAACTCAATTGACAGGTTATGCTAATATATTGAATCAGCTAAACTCTCAGGTAAATACGACATGGGTTTAAATGTAATAGAAAATTCAAGTTTGTAGATGATTCATTGGTTTTTTTTTCTTTCCCACAGGAACAAAGAGATGAAGTCAACGACTAGAACAACAACAAAGACGATCATGAAGGTTATATGATAGGCAATATATGATTTGTCATTATCATTCTAGCATATCTATCATGTTTTTTTCAATTACTTTAGTTTATTGTAGGTTTTGAATTTAAGGGTTATTTATTTTAATATTATTTAGACATTTATTGTAATGGATTATTTGTTTTGTTTTTTTATTATAATATAATTATTGTAGTTTAAATATTTTTTTATTTTTATTAAATATAAAATAAATATACAATTTAATTAAAATTTAAAATTTAACGTGATTTCTAATGCCACTTACAAATGATGTATAACAAAACTAAAAGTGATGCAAAAATAATATATTAATGTCATTTGTTAAAGTGACACGTAAATTAGCATCATTTAAAGGGATAATACAAATATTATCATCAATTCTTGATAAATGATACAACTCTTACCATACTTATAAAAACTGATAATAATTTTGGCATCATTTATTTACAATTGATAGATGATTACATCAGTTAAAGTAAGTGATATAAATATTTAAATTCAGTTGCTATAACCGATATAAACTTTAATATTATTTATTTTAATTGATGCAAATTTTAATATTATTTATTCTAACTGATGCAAAATACTAATATTATTTATTTTAAATGATGCAAATATTAATATCATTTGCAAATGATACATATTAACATCAATTCAATAATATTGATATAAATGATTAGAGTCATCACTTCCAGAGTCATTAAATTAAATGATGCAACTGCATTTGCATCAATCAATAAATGATATTAACAAATAAAATAAATGATACAATACACATGATTTCTTGTAGTGCCACATGGTCCTCCAAGCCTCCAAAACACCTAATAAGAACTCAATATGTACTAATATGCAACAACCTAAGGTAAAACTCACTAAACTCTAATATTGATGCAAATGGGACTAGAAGTGGCTAAATGAATGCAAAAGAATATGCAAAACTATCTAAAATGAATGCTAAATATGCTAAATTACGAGTATATCAACTCCCCCAAACTTGCCTTTTGCTTGCCCTTAAGCAAACAAACATGACAAATCTAAGAGAGGTTTGAAAGTGGGAGCTCAATATCCAAGAATGCCAACACATAATCAACTAAATGTCCTAGTTCTTAATCCTAAGATGCACTTGAATTCATCCTACGCCATGCTCATCACAACAATCAAAAGAACAAAGAACTCAATCTAGATAAGTCTCCCTATCCAACCAACTCTTTAACATTCATTAAGTTGCAAACCGTGAATCATGACAATGCAATGCAAGTGAATTCATTTGGTTAAAGGACTAGGCTTTGAGATAAGAATGATTTCAATCATGTGGCTTCCAATTCGCACAATGGTTTTCACTTAAAGAGGATTGAACTTCATGCATAATGCTAAAGGTAAAAGACAAGTGATGCATACAAGATTAGACTCTCATCTACCCATAATGCTATCAATGGCCCTAAACCCCTCTCATTATTTCTTTTTAGGCTCACTCAACCCTCTAAAGCTACCATTTTCTCCCAAGGCTCTTTGTGCCTTGCTAAACCCATGAATCTCTTTTCTTTTAAAGCTCTAAGGAGAATCTTCTTCAACCTTTATCTCATAGCGAATTGTGTGACCTTTTACAAACTTAACTCTTCTTTCTATTCCTAGGTAGCCCTTTCTTTTCTTTGGCATTTTGGCTCTTTTGATTCTTTTCTTTTTCTTTTCTTAAGGCTACCTATAATTTTTCAAACTTAGAGCTATACAATTAATCACACAAGATCCACCATTTGAAACTATGCTTCCCTAAATTCCTTCCAAGCCTTTTTATCACCCCTTTCTTTCTACTCCTTTCCACAACTCAACATGCTAAATACAAGCATATAATTCCAAATCAAAGAACCAAGCAATACCACGACCCATACCCCAAATCCTAAGCCTATAACTAGCCCCAAAATGCAAGAGCTAGAATCAACATGAGAGCCTAAACTTGTCGTCTCAAACCTAACACTTTATGCTAAGTTCAATCAAAATAAGGCCTCACAAACAATATCACTAGAACATTTGGCTTCAAAGGAGGTAAGGTAAGGTGGGGGTACTACTTGAGCTAACAAGAGAGTGGCAAAGTGAGTAAGAAAGCTCAAGTATGTATAATATCCATGAATTCACTTTTAATGCAAGGAATGATAATTAGATGTCAAAATTTTGGTTCAAGTGATTAGAGTTGGTTATCAAATTCAAGACCCTATTTCGACCAAGTTTTAGGTGAAAAGTGAAGTGATCCAAGCATGGTTATTCCTTACTTTCAAGACTTGTTCAAATGCATCAAAGAACTACTAACTAGGGAATTGATTGATTACATGAGTTGGCACTCTACAAGGATAAGCTCATCATTGCTCCCAATGCATATGAATGCAAATCCTACATGAAGTGCAACTAGACTTAATCGTAATATGCAAATGCAACATCTAATGACAATATTTTTGAAAAAATTTCAAAATTTTCGATTTTTTTTTGTTTTGTTTTTTCTATGCCTTAAATGAATGCATCAGACTCAAATATGCAAAGGAAAATAAGAATCACAAAACACATGTCAAATCGCTCAACCTCTCCCCCAAACTTAAATTACACAGTCTCTTGTGTAATAAAAATCAAGAGGAGACCTCAATCAACATGACATAAAAACAAAATGAAAAAGCTAAAAGACATATTTACAATGGAGGTGGAGGTACCTCAAAACTGTGAAGAGAAGGAGGAGGAGTCTAGGAAGATTGGGGTCGCAGCTGTGCTTCCTATTGCCATGTAACACTCCTCATCGGATGGCAAGAACTCCATGCTTTCGATGCTGCCCACTAACTCCAAATTCGGTTTTGGGAGAATGTAGGCTTTCTTCTCATTCTCCTTGTCGGTGAAATCATGAGCATAAGTCCCCAGAGTTGGGGAAGATCCGAAGAAGCCCATGGACACCACATAATTGTGGTCCATCTACGTCCTTTCCATGTAAGCTTCGAATGATGATAAATCAACCCCGGCTTGTGAGAATAAAGGAGTAAGAAAGCCACCTACGTAAACTGCACATGGCCTCACCATTAGCGCCCAAGCCTTGTACTTCATTAGTGAAGATGCCAAAATGCATCCATAATTCACATCCTCCCTAAAGTTGTCATCTACCAGATCTTCTTCATTCGTCGTGAGCCATTCTTCATCCCACATGGTTTCCTTCACTCCTTAGAAAGGAAGGAGAGTTCGTTTTCTGACACCGTAGCGGATGTGGTTCTCCCCGAGAAGGTGTTGGCAAGGAGTTGGAGCGTGTACCTTAGCAAAGGGTTTCTTACCTTTGTGATATTGAACTTGTTGCTCCTAAAGTTGCCATCACCTATAAGATCCCATAGATAACGTGCTGACTCGAATTGGGGGGACTCCACGAGTGGGGCCTCATCATTCAAGTTGTACGCGTGGCACAACTCTTGTACGAAAAGGTTGAAGGTGGTTCCCCGGATCTTGAATGTCATACGCCCTGTTGATGGCGATGGAGAGCTTGGATCTTCATAGGAGAAGTCCACCGTGGAGAGAAAGTGCAAGGTAGCCTTCGGGAATGTAGGACAGTCCATGGTCGCCAAGCAAGGGAGCTCCATCTTCCCAAGTAGCTCGTCAAAAGCACTCAACATCCCAAACTCTTGTAAGAAGGCTCGGCTCGCAAACCTGGTAGGCTCAAAATGCATCCTCTCAAGCCTCTGTTTTGCCCTTTTCTCTTTGGCATTCCAACCCACCAATCTCGCTTCTTGTTGCCCGAAATATCTAGCTCCACCCCTTGATGCCATTGTACCTTTAAAATAACCAAAGCTAGGATATGGCATTAGCAACTTATTTTGATCAAGCGGACAATGCATCAAGCAAGCCAATAGCAAGAATCTATGCCACATTTTCGAATTTGTACCAAAATCAACACTTCGCAAAAATTTGGCAAATACAAAATTTTGCAAAAGTTCAAGTTGCCTAATTTCGAGTGCTATCAATTGGCAATCCATAAGAATGGTTAATGCAAGTGAAAGCCCCAAAATCTAACAAGGTTCAAGAGAGTGATTTGAATTTTCGCACCATGAACCCCAAGTGTCAAATTTTCGAAAATTAACCATGGAAATCCTAGTATAGCACTCGAAATCTACTCCCTAACTATAATCAAGCAATGCTCAATCCATAAACAATCAATTCGAACATCCTAATTCAAAAATCTCCAAATTTTCCACCATTAGAGCAAGGACGAAAAACTTGGTTTTGGATTGTTTACCTCGTTAAAAAGTGAAGGGATGAACGAAATTGACTTAGAATTAATATGAGCACAAGAAATCGAGCAAGAGGCACTTAGAATCACGAAAATTGCTTGAGAATTGAGAGAGAGAGAGAGAGCCAAAAATCGCAAGTGTGTGTGAATGGAGCTTTTTTGTGTTTGGGGAAGAAGAAGGGGAGAAAACCGGTCTAATTCGAATGAATTAAACGGGTCAAACCCCATTGACTTACCTGGAAAAGGAACGTATCGAGCTATGTAGGTCGATACATAGCTCGATACGGTTACATACGCGACTTTTAAAACTGTATCGGGCTAGGTAGCTCGAAACAGATACCCGATACGGAGGTCGAGATTTACATGGTCCATCTATATCGAGCTTAGTAGCTCGATACAAAAGCCCGATACGGATCCTCCAAATTCCCTGTAAAAGCTGTATCGAGCTTGGTAGCTCGATACACAGCTCGATACAATGCCAAAAATTCTTGGCAAGCTTTTTGCTCCTGGCTCAACCTCCTTAATCCAAACATGTCATCTACAAACACTAGAAAACACACTATTGAATTAAAAAGTGCAAATATATACAAAGATAGGCATGGGAGTGCCTTCCAAGTGCGCTTGTTTAAAGTCACTAAGCTTGACTTTTCAAACTGTTAGGCATGGGGGTGAACAAGATGTGGAATTGGCTTTCCTCCTCCTTTCTTGATGTACATGGTGCCTGCTCCAGCTTGCAGCACCTTCTTCTTCTTTTTAGAACTATTTCATGGCTCAGCTATTGGTCCCACAATCTTGAGCCCATCAAACATTGCTAGAAGACTCTCACCATCAAAGCTTGGCCCATCATACTCGTTGTGATCAAGGGCTTCATTCTCACTCATCACCACACAAGTGAGACCTATCAGCTGCTTCCTTGGTGGTCCTTCTTCAGCCTCCTTAGTGTCACATTTGATGGTTCCACATAGGCTCAAAACAGAAGGTTTCATAGGATAGATGACATTTGCATCTACATTCTTGAGAATCACCCTCTTCTTGATGAAGTCAAGGCTTGCACCAGCTGTGTTGAGGAAGGGTGTCCCTAGAAGAAGAGGTATCTTTGCTGCTTGAACCATGTCCATGACAATAAAGTCAGTTGGTACTAGACATTCACCAACTCTCAATAGATAATCTTCTACAAGGCCTAGTGGTTGCCTTGAGAAAGCATCAACAAAGGTGATGTGTGATGAATACTTATTTATAGTAGTGATCTCAAGGTTCTTGAACATCTCAAGGGACATCACATTGACACTAGAGTCACACAAGGCTTCGTCAATCTCCAAGCCCCAAGCGAACAAGAAATAAAAAATTTTCCCGAATTGTCGAGCTTTGTGATAACCTTAGACTCCTTCCTTGTTGCGCTTGGTGGATCTAGACCTTCAATCAGCTCCTCAACCTTCTCTATGTTGGCAATCAAGTCCTTGATGAACCTTATTTGACCCTTGACTTGGGACAAGTTCTCCACTTTAGGCAAAAGTGTACCAACTTTCTCCATACTCCCTCTAAAGCTTGAGAGTACCTTCTTTTGTGCCTTTGTCAACACCGGTTCAGGAAAAGAAAGTGGTGGCTTGTAAACAACGAGATCATAAGCCTCAACTTCAATCTTCTTAGCCACTTTTCTTTCCTTCTCAACAACAATTGCTTGTGTAGAGATCACATCCTCATCAAGCTCTTCTTTACCCATTGGTTTAGCAACAACCAAATGGTCATTTTCAATGACCTCCTCCCCCACTTGAACTTCAATGTCCTTATTGACTATAGATTCTTCATTGGGGCACTCAAATAGTTGCTCAAATTCAGCCACCACACGCTCATACTCTTCTTCATCAATGGAGTAGATAGCATTGCGATATTCCTTAGGGTTTGGCTCGGGTTTAACGGGCAAAGAAGCTTGAGCTCTTGTAGAATAGGAAGCAATACCCTTGTTGTTCTCCATTTGCTTGATCTTGGAGCTCAAAGTGTCAAACTTGTAGTTAAGGTCATTGTAAGAGCAATCCACCTTGTTGTGAATTTCAGTCATCTTCTTACTCAAATCAAGTGCATTACTTGCTTGACCTTGGAGAATTTGTTGGAACACATTCGTCATATCCAAATCTTGTGCAAAACCCGGTGGAGGACCTTGCTTGGACTGAAAATTCCCTTGATAGTTCCCTTGGTGCCCTTGATAGTTGTTCTTGGGAACATAACCTTGTTGTTGTTTGAAGGGGACACATGGTTTTTGTTGCCCTCCTTGGCCTTGGTTTTGTGGTGGGTAGACTTGATCTTGGGGGTTCTCCACATTGGTGCTTCTATAGGAAAGATTGTTGTTGTTCCTATAGTTGTTGAATCCTTATTGATAGCCTTGGCCACCCACATAGTTAACCTCTAGACCTTCATCCAACTCTTGTTTAGCCCCTTGACCTTCATCACAATCACCCACAAAGTGAAAATGTTTTTGTGAAGCTTGGAGCAACTTATCCATCTTCTCATTAAGAGATTTTATCTCCTTCCTCCTTTGGTCCTCATAAGCACCACCATCTCTTGAAGATATATCATAGTCTTCACCATAATTGCCATCACTTTGTGTCAAGTTCTCCACAAGCTCTAGAGCTTCTTCTACATCTTTACCCAAGAAGTTTCCATTACTTGTTGTGTCTAGAAGCATCCTAAACTTGGGGTGAACACCGCGGTAGAGAGTGCTCAAGAGAGTCTCTTCGGAGAAGTCATGATGAGGGCATTGGATAGTGTATCTCTTGAACCTTTCCCATGCTTCACAAAAGGTCTCATTGTTCTTTTGGGTGAAGCTAGATAGCTCATTCCTCAACCTTGATGTCCTTGTGTTGGAGAAGAACTTTGGAAGGAAAGCCTTCTTACATTGGTCCCATGAAGTGATGGAACCACTTGGAAGTGTCTTCTCCCATTGATGTGCTTTATCGCCAAGGGAGAAAGGAAACAGCCTCAACTTGAAACCATCCTCGGATATGCCTTTGATCTTGGTCATATCACAAATCATATCTAACTCATCCAAATGGTCAAGAGGATCCTCCAAAGCTAACCCATGGAACTTGTTGTGTTCCACCATGTTGATCAATCCACTCTTGATCTCAAAGTTGTTGTTATCAACTGGAGGAGGGAGGATACCTTGGCGATTGGCATGAGTATTATGAGCATCTCCAGCACCAATGTGCCTAGGTTGGCGTGGAGGATGTTGAGGCACTCTAGGAGCTTGAGCCTCATTCCCTTGAGCTCCTTGTTGTGGTCCATTACTACCTAATCCTTGTTGGTTATTCATACCAAAACAAAATGAAAAATAAAGCTTAGTCTCATGTAGAATTAAAATCCTAATGCACTAATCAAAACCCAAATGGCAACGGCGCCAAATTGATAAGAGGATTTTGTCCTTGTTCTTAAAACAATTACTCAAACACCACTCATGTCATTGTAGTGTTTGAGAATCGATCCATATGGGTGTGATAGTGACAATAGGAATGCATAAAAATTCTCAATCTAAGCTAGCATAATAGTTTTGGAGTTTAACAAACCAAACAAAAGTAGCTAAGACCTTAATTAAGCAATAAAAACACTAATCAAGCAAATTAAAGGCTAATTAACTACTAAGCAAGATTATCAAATGATTAAAACGAATCCAAGGATGGTGTTATCAATCTAAGGTGTTCCAAGAACTAATCTTTGATGTTAATCAACAACAATATAAGCTAATCCCTAAGCTTAGAACTCAAAATCAAGACTAATCCACTTTCATGGCACTAATCCCTAAGCTTAGAACTCAAAATCAAGACTAATCCACTTTCATGGCACTAATCCCTTCATTAAATCATCTTAATCAAGAACAAACTATCATTTGTGAAAAGGAAGCTAACAAGCATTATGAAACAGTTCTAAATTGCTAATAAACACCCTAGACAATCACTTTTATGAGCTAGGAATGTAAATCCCTTGTTTAGTTGGTTGGAGAATTTCAACACAGACCTTGTGGGTGGGAAATTACCCAAGGCCTAGTTTTACCTTGATCATGGCTAAACTAGCATTTAGAACACTAAACAAGGAGGGAAATGAAAGAATCTAATCGTAGACATCAAGATCAATCCACGAAACACCCTAAATCTAACCCATCCTTAGATCCTAATGAAACTACTCACTAATCATGATTAGATCCTCAAATCCTATGAAAGAGATGAAGATAAACATGTTTAGAGAGATAGAGATGAAAGATTAAGAAAGATAAACACTAAATTGCATAAAATTAATAAAATGTCTTACAAAATCACTTAAAAACCAAAGAGGAAAGTTTTCTAAGTAAGAACAAAAGATTAAAGATACTTATCTTTCGTACTACTATCTATCTACATATGTTGAACATTTTGGATACTTAAACATAACAATAAAGAAAACATATGTTATCTTTCGTCTACTACCACCCTCTTCCCTTTCTTATCCTTCATATCCTTATTGTTCTTCTTATCCTTTTTATCCTTCTTAACCTTCTTATCCTTCAACTTTTCCTCTTCCTTTTCTTTCTTTGATTCCCTAGAATCCTCACCAACCGACTCCCATGCTCTCTCATCCAACCTTCCTTTCATAATATCAATGATTATGTTATGGAGCTTTGTATCAACCTATGCTTTACACTCTTCATCTGGCCAAAATGGGTAAATCTCCACCACTGGCACCTCCAATAGATGTCTCACCCGAATCTACATATAATTGCACACCAAGTCATTCAAAAGTCTACCACGTCATATATTCGACCCACGCTTAAAAATCTACCAACTCTATGGAAATTAAATCTACCAATATACAGTTCGGATAACCTCCAAATACCTTGTTGTCCTCTGTTTGGGATTCGCCTTCCTCCAAAACTTTTTGTATATTGTATCGGGTCCTCGATGAACGCCACCATATCAGAGGATACGCCAAAAGATGGTGATTCTCTTCTTTTCTTCCAAATTTCTCTCCCAAAATAGGGGCTGATTCATATGTCCAAATGAGCAATGCATGCACACATCCATGGAATGTGTAAATATTTCCTTCCAACGAAGCAACCCTAATCGAGTCAATTAACTCTTTAAAGCCAACCCGGCCCCACATATGCCTCTCAAACACTTCTGGATACATTACTCTTTTCACCCAATTCAATGGAATTCGAGAATTCCGATTTATCCCCCATATACCAATCGTCAAAATGAATAGCAATGCTACCATTTTCTTCTTTTCATTGCTCCAAGTATCAACTCCTTCCAATTAGGCGCTACTCCTGGTTTCACCCCCATCTCTGCCCAAAATGGTTTGTGATCGATGTCCCAGTCATCTTCCACAATGGGCTCACAGTTGAGACCGGTTATGTCAGCAAACTCGTGCAGAGAAAACCTCAAAGGCCGTCCACCAATAATTGACCACATCTCATACCTCCTGTTCACGGCCAATTGGTTTGTTACGAAATGATGAACTGTACTCGATGTCCATACGTACCGCTTCCGTGCCAACTTCAGAAGCACTCCAACCTGAGAAGAGTTCATAATATCGTTGAAAACATCATCTCTAACTGCGTCCAACAGCATTGCAAAATCGGCCAACTTGCAGTAGTGATTCATACTCCTCTTATGCAATGGGAATTTCCCCTCCGGATACCTTCTCTGTGGATATTTAAGGTTTTCACTAACAGACCCCATCCCTGTTTCTGCAAAATTGATACCTTAATTGTCAGAATTGACGTAAATCATCTTGTAGACAAATCTACCATGTTCTAATCAAATAATAAACTACCAACATTTGTTCATACAAGTCTACCACCGTCTTTATCTGCTCAACTTACAATTCCCTCAAATATGCACTACTATCTATATTTACCCAACTTATAATCTACAACATACAAATCTTACATCTGCCACATCAATAAATACGATTTTTGTTTTTTTCTCACAATAATTTCTTCAACCAATGGTTACAATAAAATACGATTGTAAATAACTCACCGGGCACGCAAGGTTTTAAGTACCATACCCCATCCCAGTTTCTGCATAAATGCAACCTATATTGGGAGCACGACACCAACCATCTACTACACATATCTACCATGATATGTTCATAAAAACCTACCACTAAAATATTACAAACAAAGTTACTTTACTTTCCCAACTTACAATCAAATCTACCACTATCTATATTTGCCCAACTTAGACAACTTATATCTACTACATAACAAATCTAGTATTCAATATTAATTCTGGTTATCTTTATCAATTAAAAACTCTACCACCAATAATGGTAATTATTTACCCTTCGAGAATCTAAAGAACTTACCGGAATAATTTTCTCGATTCTTTTTTCGCTTTTACGTCACCGGAAGCTTCGAAGTTTTCTGCAAAAACAAAATTACGGTAAAATTTTCAATCCCTTACAAAAACTACTTCGCCTCCACTACGGCTATTGCAAAACCTACCCGAAATGACCGCAAAACTGCTCTAATCACACGAGATTTTGAGTTTCTCCCTCACCACAATTCAATCTCCTAGATATGGCCTTCTCATAAATAAGAAACATCAACGATATAAACTTACTTTTTTCAATGCCGGATTTCCCTTTATGTGAACCTTTTCAGAAAGGAAAGAGCTAGAATATGACCTCGCTGCCGCTATCGCCCTTATCGTCCAAAAAGATTAAAGAACAAAATATGACACAATCTTCAAGACGCAAGGACAAAAAAATTTCCATCCCTCATTCAAGGTGTTTCAGAAAGGTCAAGGAACCAAGACGAGTACTCAACAACCGGAGTACATGTTCTTCTCAACAAAGGCGAGCCAATCATCACCATCAAACGCATATCACCACCATCATCCATCATCACCACACGCCCACTACCACCAAACGAAGCAAGGAAGCTCAAACCGCACACCACAATTCCTTTCGAGCTAAATTTTCGATTTCTTTTGTTCAGTTAAATCGATTCTAAGCAGGGACATAAGTATAACATATGTTTTCTTTAGTGTTGCGCTCCACCAAACTAGGTTCGGATCTGAAATTCAGCAGGTTAATGGTTTTCAAGGATCCTAAAATCAGACTCTAGTTCATGACGCTAGATTCATGCAATAAGAACAATTTTGATAAGAAAGAAAACCCTAATCTACGGTCTAAACAACCGGTTCAAGAACTGTTAATGAAATTCCCCATAGATCCCCTTAAAGAACACCCAACGAAAATAAACTACTCAGACATGAAAGAAGGAGTAGAAAACGAGATTGATGAATGCATACTTGTATAAATCAATAAAAAGTAAGAAAGGTTTCAACGGAAATCGATCTCCCTTGAAGAACAAGGATGGAGATCGAGAGAGAACGAGATCCGCAGCCAATAATCGGTCAATAATCGACCTGAACGAGATCCGCGGCCAATAATCAACCTGTAACGCACGATGTGACTTCCAATAATCGACCTGTTTGAACGAATTGAAAATAGTAAGATCAAATAATTGGAAAAAACTTACTAAGTATATAATTCATCTGCCAACATTGTTCCAAATACCTTTAATCCAAATCGTTTAGTGAGAGCTTCAGAGACAAGATTGGGTAACACTTTGGGTCCTACACCACCTGTGAAGCCTTTATACAGACGACCAAGTATCTCTAATGTTGTGTGGCGGATACGGAGGGATCAAACGGTAACAGAACATGTGTGTTCTCCAACGTAAGTCTTAATGTGAAACATTAGACTATTACCGACAGTAGAAGCACGAACCCGCTATTGACATCCTAGAACCCAACAGTTCACCGTCAATAGTTTTAGAGTTGAATAACGGACATTGAAGTCAAATTTCTGTATAACAGAAAGAATTTTAAATCTCAACTACAATTCGTCTTTTGTTGCATAATGTTGCCCAACAGCTAAGTCTACCGCGGAGATTTCTAATTTCACATAATCAGGCACATAATTTGAAACTGTTTTTTGTGGTGGTAGGTTTTCCACCACCTCCTCCTCTTCATCTTTATTAGAGCTTACAGCATCCGTTAACTTGCCACTCCAACCGTACTCGTCGTCATCAGAGCTTGCACCATCCGAATCATCACAACCATCAAATCTCGAACCCAAGTCATCTTCTTCTTCCGGTTCTTTATCTTCTCCTTCAGCTTTCTCAACTTCTTCAAAATCGTCTTGTTTGCTTGATTTTCTAGAGGTTTCCCCAACCTCATAATGAGTTGATGTTTCAGATCCATTCACATCTTTTGGAAGTTCCTCTTTAATCTCTACGCATAAACGAACAAGTTTGTTTTGCAATTGTTGCAAAAAACCACTCCATTGTCTGGAGTTTCCGACAAAGACCGGAGGTGTATATTGTGGTAGTCTTTGCAACATCTCTTTCGACAACATATAGCTCAATTGGATGTCATGAAAACGATTTTCCAAACCAAAATTCTCACATTCGAATTAAATCACCAAAACTTGTTTCTTCATCTAACCTTAATATTCTACATCCCTTCGAGTTGTGAATAAGGAATACCCAACATTTTTTCTGAAATCTCCATTCCCCACATACTAATACGATTTGATCCATTTAAACCACATCTCTAGAAGTTCAACACACAGATAACGAGGATGAAGAGAAAGGATGACATTTACCGTTAATCAATTGTGAAGTAACAGATCGATGATGGGCGAAGGTCGGATTTGGGGAAAATATTTGAGAGGTCGACGACAATGCTAATTCTTGAAGATGGTGTTTTTGTATTTTGTTGAGCAAATTTGGGTACCCGATTTTTTGTTTTTTTTTTGATAATATTTTTTTATTAAAGTAAAAATAAAAATTCGGCATTATACACTTTCCCCTGAGACCAACTCTTTTCTACCACTCTTACTTTTCTGAACTCTTCGTTTCGCTCAACTAAAACGACATCCCCGGCTTCGTCTCCGACAAGATCCCACACAACGTATCTGATCAGTTTCCGATTCTGGCCGAAATACTGTGAGTTCTCCTTACTCTCCGTAGTTGGCTCCGTCTCCGCTAACTGTGTCGCAATGGAACCAAATATTTTGGTTCCGACAAACCTAGTCACGGGAATAGTTGGAAACAGCTTACTGGAACCAAATATTGTTGTAACTCATGTTCCCTATCTTTGAGTAGTAGATTTATGTGATGGTATATTTTTAAATAACAAATTGACATGAACACGTACATTGCTTAAATGTTTATGCATTGAGCGATCTGATTCATTACTAACTTTCAGACTCTGTATTTCTCATAGGACAATGGAAACACTTAACGTACTCGACCTAATATACGACATGGTCGCTGATGTTCTAAAGAGGGTGGCCCGAGAATCTGCAAGGGATGCTTGTCATGAAGCTTGTGCGTGTAATATACTTAACAAAACCTTGAAGAACTCATCTGTCATTGATATTTGTCAAATTTACCCTAGAGCTACTCTCTCAAATTAAGAGATCAGTTGTAATACTTAGGGATCGAATCCACAGAGAAGGGATAGTCACACAGCAGTTTTCTAATTTCGAATTAAGATAAGAAATAATATGGAATTAAAAGACAGAAAGCAATTAAACGATTTAGATTCAGGAGACGAAACTTAGGTTCAGGGAAATTCTCAGGTGATCTAAATTGCAGGTCTAGACAGAATGTTAGGAATTATTAAGATCTGTTATCGAACTCGAATCACTAATGTAAATCAACCAACTCTCTCTGCGAAGATTATCTATGTCTAAACCCTAGAATTCCAAATCTCTTTTGCAAATTCTAACAATTCAAACAAGCATTAAAGTTCAGGTTCAATTGTTCACAAAACCATAAACCAAATCTCTTTGCGAATAGGTATTTTGCTCATCTAACATTAGTTCGGGCAATCATTAATACTCTCGCATCTATTAATTAACCTAAGATCAGATTCTAGGTCGTGAAGCTAGAATAAGCATTAAACACAAATCCAGATGAAGAACTCTAATGATTTTATCCTAACAATTTAATTCGACCTAACAATTCATCAATCACCTTTGAAAAACCCTAAACCTAACAAGCAAACTACTCAGACATGGTGAATAAAGAAAACATCATGAATAAAATAGTTTGCATAAAAGAAATCAATAGAAACAAATGAGTTCCAAATTTGCTCTGAAGGAGACAAATTCTTCTCTCTAAAATCTCTCTAAAAATCTCTCTCTAAAATAATGTGTGTGTTGTGTTCTGTAGCCTAAACAATGGCTGAAAAACTATATTTATAGGCCTAAAACACGAATTGGGCACTCTTGCAAATAAGGAAATCTTTTTGGGCAATTTCCTTTTCTTCAAAACTTGTAAAGTCACGACCAGTTTCTGGAAATCTCGGGTGTCGATCGACACCATGAACAGTGTCGATCGACACTGTTCATCAATCTTCAATCCAAGTTCATCTTTTCAACAGCTTGTTCCACAATGCTCCAAAAAGCTCCAAAATCTCCAATTATGCTCAAAACGTAGCTGAACCTGCAAAGACTCTAATAAGACTCTAAAAATACCAAAAGACTCTATAAAAACACTTATATCATGGTTCAAAAACGGGTAAAAACCATGATATATCAACTCCCCCAGACTTAGCCTTTCCTTGTCATCAAGCAAAACAGAAACTTAGAATGAAGTAGAAGTTTGAAAACAGAAACTTCCAGCTATCCTTTAGAACGCCACATCTCGTTAACACTTCTTGAATCCACATGATATAGAGCCAACCTTAGGAAAGTTCAGTGTACTTACCACAAGCTTAGCAATCCCCCAGTTTGAATCCAAATCCTTTCCTTGGTAAAATTTCGAACTCTAACAGTGGTATTGCAACAGAACTTTACAGATTCTTTTCCCTTCCTTAGTGTCTGAACAAGACATTCTCATACAGCTCCTCTATTTTCTCTTCCCTTAGTCAACTTCTGCCCATTTTCAGAGTGTTCTAAGATCTTTTCGTTGACTCTTCTTATTCTTTTGGGATCTCTGGAAATAGTGCTACCCTCTACTTGTGTTCCTTGTGAGAAGACGTGTTCAAGAGCATCACTAATATTGTTCCTTGTGAGGAGACAGACTCATGACAAGGGACTATTCCCAGACTTAGACTATTTTTCTTTCTTTTCTCAAGGGAAGATCAAGGAGAGACTGCAATTGCCTATCTGTTCGGATTGAAAGAGGAATCAAGTTCTGCGCATACCTAGTTCTTATAAGGGGATCTGAACTCGCCCTGATAGACTGATTCCACTTGCATCTTTCTAATTAGTAAGTCCTGCAATCAACTCTTATAGCAATGGTTCTTCAAGTGTTAACATTTTGTGGTTAGTTCCTAGAAAAACTGAAAATTTCACTGATTTTGACTCAATAAAACAAAGTTTTTGACTCTCAAAACAAAACACAAAGTCAGTAATCACCTCCCCCAGACTTAAACAACACTGTCCCTAGTGTTATTAAGCCTGAAGTTGGCTAAAAGAAAGATTAGAAACAACTGAAAAGACCAAATAGAAGACTTACCTTTGTCTGCGCATGGTGTCGATCGACACTAGGTGGTGTCGATCGACACTGGTCAAGGTCGAATCCAATGTCTCCTTTTTCAACTGACTGAAACTAGGACTTAAGTAAAACCAAAGCAAAATAAAAAGAAAAACGTACCTAACAGTGGGTTGCCTCCCACTCAACGCTTGTTTTCAGTCATTAGCTTGACTGTGTCGGGGGTCAGAAGTCTGGTGGATCATAGGATGGCATCGAATGCTTCCCAGACGAATGTCTTCTCATCCATGGTGGTGTGTAGGCAGTAGGTGCATGAGAGCGACCAAGGAAATGAGGAACAACAGCAGGGTGGGCCTTGAGTTTGCGTGGGACACTTCCTTTTCCTGCAGCATCATCAAAAGAAACACCAAGCCTTCTACGAGAATCTCGTGGCTTGCATAAGTGTGAAACATCTTTTGAACCTTTAAAGTTTTTATTGACAAGATCAGGAGGTTTGGAATTGATTCCAGGAAATGCGTACCTTTACTTCCTTCGAGGTTTCTGATCTATAGGACGTGGAGGCATCTGTTTGATCACTGGTGATGTATTTGAAGCATTGGAAGCAGCTTCTGGTGTGATCCGCGTAGGGTGTCGATCGACGCTATTGGTGTCGATCGACACCAAACCAGCAGGTCGAATCTCTGCACTTTTTCTGCAATTCAGCTCTGCAATCCTTGTCTCCATGATGAAAACGTCTTCCTCCATCAACTTGGTATTGATAAGACCTTCATCTTCGCCCATAGTCCTGAAGATATGATTGTTTCCACTCCAATGTTCTAGCTCAACAACTTTCTCAGAATTTTCAGCTAATGCCTCTTGAACAGCCAGTTTGTTCACTTGCTCTTTAGAATACAGCTCCTTGTCATTCCCAGCAGTAATGGCATCTGAATGCTCCATGATTGGGTCTTGATCCAAGGACGACTCTACTGAAAAAGATTGACCATCTATGGTGGAAGGTCCCCTTAACTTGTCCATGTCAAAATTCATGACAACATCACCCAAGTCAAGCTCTATTTTCCATTTCCTTACATCAATAATGGCACCAGCTGAAGTCAAGAACGATCTTCCCAGAATAAGAGGGTCTGCAGGTTCTTCACCATACTTCAAAACCACAAAGTCTGTGGGAATAATGCAGCCTTCAATCTTCAAAGGAACATCTTCTAGAACACCTTCTGGAATTCTCTTTGATCGATCAGCTAGGACAAGGGAGATTCTGGTTGGCTTGAAATCAGTCATTCCAAGTCTAACAGCAACTGGGTATGGTATCAAGTTGATACTTGAACCTAGATCACAGAGGGAATGAGGAAATCTTCCTGTTGAGATTGAGCAATCTAGCACAAAGTTCCCTGGATCGGGTAACTTCTCTGGAATTCTCCTCTGAATCACAGCACTGACTTGTTCTGAAACCCACACCTTCTTCTTCTTCCTTGGAACTATGTTCAAGAGAATTGCATTCATGTCTCTGGTAAGCAATGCTCCTTCCTCAGGGCTTATACCATTGACTACCATTCTCTTGACATACCTTCTTAATGCAGGTGAAAGTTGGACTGCATCAACTAAGGGTAGCTCAACCATCAGCTTACCCATCATCTCTTTGCATTTGGCTTCTTCTCTCTCCTTTTTAGACTTTCTAGGAGGCATGGATATGGGATTTTAGGTTTATACACCCTTTCCTCTGCAATATTTGAAGCTTTAGCACGATCTGGCGAGGTCTGGGCATGGTGTCGATCGACACTGGCATCTGATGTCGACAAACTTGTGTTGACCTTGGTTGATTTCGGTCCGTCATAGCTCGGAAAGTCGTGGTTTTCTACTTGTGTCGATCGACACTTTCTCTGCAACTCGTGTTTCCTCCTCTTCAGCCTGAAACTCCACGATTTCCTCAGCATTTAGACCCCTTTTCAGCTCTGTTTGAAGGCTCCTTCCATTCTGAATCGTGATGGCATTCACATGGCGTCTTGGATTGGTATCAGTTTTCCCTGGAAGGAAACCTTCTTGCCTATGAACAGCTTCTGCGGTTTGAGCAACTTGAGTATCCAATTTCTTGACATGGTTGTTCAGAGATTCGAATTTCCCATTCAAGTCTTGGTACATGGCGTCCATCTTTCCAGTCACATCTTGATATAATGTGTCAATCTTCCCATTAAAGCTCACTGTCATCTTCTGTTGCCCTTCTAAAAGCTGTTCCATCATAGCCTCCATCTTATTGTCTTGTGCAGGAGGCTTCTAGTAAGAAGAAAAACAATAGCTTCTCTGAAAGTTGTTGTTCTGAAAAGGCTTCTGGTAAGAAGAACCATAGCCCTGCTGATTGCCAAACCTTTGTCCTTGAAAACCAGCACCATTGATGTAGTTGACCTCTTCTTCCTCTGGCTCAAATGTCTCCACTTCTGCAGCAAACTGAACTTGCTTCTTTCCCACCAAGAGATCCAGCTTCCTGTTGACTTCAGCAATTTGGCTTCCTCCATTTGCACCAGCTTGTTGTCTTCTTTCAAAATCTGCGTTCTTAGTGCTGTTACAAGAAGCCAAATTCTCTATAAGCACTACCGCGTCAGCTGGGTATCTGGTGTTGAAGTTGCCATTGCTTGCTGCGTTTAAAGCCATCTTGTACCTCCAATCAATCCCTCGGTAAAAGATACCGATAAACTGCGGCTCGCTGAAACCATGATGTGGACAGTCCCTCTGGTAAGATCTGAACCTTACCCAAGAAGCTTTGAATGCCTCATTAGGTCCTTGAGAGAATGTAGTAATCTTCATTCTTAGCTCTTCAGATCTCGCGTCATCAAAGAAATTGCATAAGAATGCATTCTTTGTATCTTCCCATGTGGTCAAGGATCCTGGTGGCAACTGCTTCAGCCAGTATGATGCATCCCCAGCAAGCGAGTAGGGGAAAAGCTTGCAGAAAAAATAATCATAGGTCACTCCATTAGCCTTGATGCTTGAGGCTAAATCCTCGAATCTCTCTATATGATCCATGGGATGCTCATTAGGGTGACCATGGAAAAGATGCTGAGCTACTAAAGTGTAGTAAGCAGGCTTCAGCTCGAAGTCATTCCTATGGAATGCAGGAAGACGGATCACAACTCTATTGGCATAGAACTGGTCTGGGCGGTTGTACTCGCCAAGTGTTCTTTCACGTCCAGCTTCTGCGAGTGCTTGTATCGCTGTTTCGACTATGACGACGCCAGCCTCATCTAGTCTCTGTCCTTGGGCATTTCTTCTATTGCCCTCCAGGTCTGTGAAGTTACCATCCGCATCACAGATCATAATCACACGTTCCATCTCGATCTGCTTCAGGTGTCGATCGACGCTATCAGTGTCGATCGACGCTGATTTGGTCTTGCGGTTCGTACGTTCCAAACGACTTATTTCCTGGTTGAGTGCGATTAGTTCTTTGTCTTTGTTGCTTCTGGTACTTAGCATGCACCAGAAAGCAAAAGCAAAAACTAAATTAGTAACCAAAACAAAAATTAAAAACCTATACAAAATTCCAATACTAGAAATCTGTAGGCAGCTAATCTCCTTTCCCGGCAACGGTGCCAAAATTTGATATGGGTCAAATTTACACTAGAGCTACTCTCTCAAATTAAGAGTTCAGTTGTAGTACTTAGGGATCGAATTCACAGAGAAGGGATAGTCACACATCAGTTTTCTAATTTCGAATTAAGCTAAGAAATAATATGGAATTAAAAGACAGAAAGCAATTAAACGATTTAGATTCAGGAGACGAAACGCTAGGTTCAGGGAAATTCTCAGGTGATCTAAATTGCAGGTCTAGACAGAATGTTAGGAATTATTAAGATCTGTTCTCGAACTCGAATCACTAATGTAAAATCAACCAACTCTCGCTGCGAAGATTATCTATGTCTAAACCCTAGAATTCCAAATGTCTTTTGCAAATTCTAACAATTCAAACAAGCATTAAAGTTCAGGTTCAATTGTTCACAAAACCCTAAACCAAATTTCTTTGCGAATAGGTATTTTGCTCATCTAAAATTAGTTCGGGCAATCAATAATACTCTCGCATCTATTAATTAACTTAAGATCTGATTCTAGGTCGCGAAGCTAGAATAAACATTAAACACAAATCCAGATGAAGAACTCTAATGATTTTATCCTAACAATTTAATTTGACCTAACAATTCATTGATCACCTTTGAAAACCCTAAACCTAACTAGCAAACTACTCAGACATGGTGAATAAAGAAAACATTATGAATAAAATAGTTTGCATAAAAGAAATCAATAGAAACAAAGGAGTTTCAAATTTGCTCGGAAGGAGACAAATTCTTCTCTCTAAAATCTCTCTAAAAATCTCTCTCTAAAATAATGTGTGTGTTGTGTTCTGTACCCTAAACAATGGCTGAAAAACTATATTTATAGGCATAAAACACGAATTGGACACTCTTGCAAATAAGGAAATTTTTTTGGGCAATTACCTTTTCTTCAAAACTTGTAAAGTCACGACCAGTTTCTGGAAATCTCGGGTGTCGATCGACACCATGAACAGTGTCGATCGACACTGTTCATCAATCTTCAATCCGAGTTCATCTTTTCAGCAGCTTGTTCCACAATGCTCCAAAAAGCTCCAAAATCTCCAATTATGCTCAAAACGTAGCTNTCTGATGGTACCAACTCCTTCCCACCTGCTTCTAGTAATGGTGTACTATCTAATGTGTGCTATGTAGGACTTGTAATATCTAATATCTAATGTCTCAGACATAATGTATTCGGAGTGAACTTGGCTCGTTCTTCTCGTTATGTGTAATATGAATTTGGAATTGACATATTTCTCGGGCTTCCTCCCTTTGTATTCGTATGAATCTCCATGGAAATTTCGGGTTCACTTCCCTTAAGTTCTCTCATAAATTCTCTCTTTCTTAAATCTTACAACCAAACTTACTACATAACTCTAGTTAAGGAAGTATTTCGATCGGTTAAATAAGTCAAATGTCCACCACCTCTATGTTTCTCATTAAATGTCTACCACGTCTTGAACTCCATAAATCTACCACCCATGTTACTATTGTCAAAACCAATAAGTTACAAACTCTACCACCATTAATTACAAATCTACCACAAAATACTATATCTACCCCAACTACATAGAACTCTATCACCGAGAAACCCAACAACCTCTCTATAATATATCTACCGTTATGAAAAATAAATCTACCAATTCAATACTCACCTACCACCACAATGAAACAAGTCTACCAAGTTCATGATAACTCTTCCACTTTATTACCTATCCTCGTCAACGTAGACATCCCGGAGGTACATATATCTACCAATTCAATATCATATCTGCCACCAATAGAAAATATATCTACCAATTCAATATCATATCTGCCACCAATAGAAAATATATCTACCAATTCAATATCATATCTCCCATCAATAGAAAATATATTTTTCATATAATAACTTAATCTACTAAACTTTTTAATATCTGCCAAGTCATTTACCAAAATTTTCCAAAACATATCTACCATTTACGTAACAACTCTACCATCTACCTTAACCATTGACCATCATTTATAAACCTATCATGAAACGACGATTGGTAGTTTCGCCTACGTGGCACGAATTCAGTATTGACAATTTTGATATTCATGTTTTTGTTAACAAAGACCATAGGGATATTTTAGGTACATAAATTATTATAGTAATATTCAAAAGATGAGCTACCTTGTAGCAATAAACACACTTTTGAAAATTACTTTAGTTATCATCCCTTAAAAATATTCTTAGCAGGAAATTTTCAACTAAATTTTTTTAGTGGAAAAAATATTGTACTATTCTTTAGTGGAAAAAATATTATACTTTTCTTCTATTAAGTTCTTTATAACACTGTGTCAAAAATAAATGGTCTTCTTTGTTTACAAATCACATCCTTCCTTTTTCTTTCTTCGATCTTTCTTCGTTCTTTTTTCTTTTTTTTTCTCCTTCTTCTTTTTTCTTTCTCTTATTTTTCTTCTTCTTTATTCTTTTTTTCTCTCTTCCTTTTTCTTCTTTCTTTTTGTTTTCTTCTTTTTCTCCTTTCTTCTTCACGTCCCTACAATTATTCATCTTCTTCTCCAAATTCTCCATCTCATTATTCTGTTTTCGACGTCTTCGTCTTATCCGACATTTATTCTACCCCTAGTTTCTTCGTCATTTCTCTCGTATTGAGTATTAGATTACTTATTATATTCTCGAATATATTTTTGTGCTACCAATTGGTTAACAAAACATTCTGGTCATGATACAATGTATATCACCCAAAAATTAAATAAATAAACACAAAATTTAACACATGTAAAATCATAAAAATGATACTTTTGTGAGTTTATGACTTTTTTAACTCTAATGACAATGAACCGGTAAGTGAAAATTTTAACACAAAGAATTCGACATTAAATAACTTTTTCATCAAACTATAGAGTCCAATCTGAAACTCAAATCAATCTTTCGGGACATTTAATATTAGAATTAATTTTCTCATCTTCCTTTTTCTTTTTCATTATGTTCTTTTTCTTTCCTTTACATTATGTTGTTTTTTCTTCTTTCTTCCTTTCTTCTTGTTTCTTCTTGTTTCTTTTGATTTTTTCTTCTTTTATTCGTTTTCTTTTTTCTTCATATTCTCCTTTCTTTTGTCATTCTTATTTTTTTTTTCTTCTTTCTTCCTTCTTCATTCTTCTTCTTTCTTCCTTTCTTCTTCTATCTTCTTCGTTAAGTTTTTCTTTTTCTTGTTTCTTATTGTTTCTTCGTTTTCTTCTTTATTCTTCTTTTTCATCTTTCCTCTTTCTTCTTTCTTTGTGTTTCCTATTATTTCGTCTGTTTTCTTCTTCTTTTTTTATTATTTCTTCTCTTTTCTTGTTCACTAACTTCATTTTCTTCTACTTTTTCTTTTTTTGTTCTCTCTTCTTCTTTCTTTTTTGTTAGTGATTCTTCTTCGTTCTTCTTTTCTGCTCTCTTCTTCTTTTTCATGTTTTTTTCTTTCTTCTTCCGTTTTCTTCTTTCGTATTTCTTTTTCTTCTTTCTTTTTTTATTTTGTTTCCTCTTATTTCGTCTTCTTTCTTTTTTTTCCTTCTTTTTTCTTTCTTCTTTGTTCTTGTTTACTAAGTTCATTTTCTCCTTCCTGTGTTATTTTATTTTTATATGTCTATTGTAACGACCCAGGCCCGGTCCATTTAAATAAGTTTAAATGAATTGATTTGGCTACCTATGTCATTAAAGTGCACTTACCTTTTCCAGTCACTTACCCTAAGAGAACTTCAGAATTAAGCTTGCTTATGCTGGAGTAGGACTATGTGGGTGACCTTCCGGAAAGTCCTCTACGGAACCGTGTGAGTGAAGCTAAAACACGGGAATATGTCACGTGGTGATTGCAGGGACTAGTAAATCAGTCGGTCGGGCCACCGAGAAAAATAACGCACCGTCCGTCAGACATGGGCGGGCCCACAGCCCGTGAGAGGTGTGGGGTGTTACATCCATCTTCTTCTTTCCTAGTGACTCTTCTTCTTTCATCATTTCCTCGTCTCTTCTTCTTCTTCTTCTTTCTTCGGATTATTCTTCTTCCTCTCGAAATTCTTCATCTTCTCATTCTTTTTTCAAATCGTTTTATCTAACATTGTATTTTACCCGTAGTTTTTATTTTTCTTTCATTCATATTTTTCTTTGTATTGAATGTTAGGTTACTAATTTTTTATTTGGTGAATAAACATAAAAGTTATTTATTATGCTATTTATAATATATTGAATGCTATGTTTATAGTTATACAAATATTCAAATAGTTTTATTTAAAACTTTTACTAAAAAATTGAAATTTTTATTACTATGTTACCATAAATTTTTTAATTCATAAACAAATTTGTAAAGAATATTTATAATTAAGTTTTCATGAACCGATTTTCTAAATAAATCAATGACAATAATAGAGGTCGAGAACATGATGAGTAATGTTTCATTGTAATTATTCTGGCTAAATATTTTATATATCTCTCTGGTCGATTCTCTCTCGCAAATTTTGTCGTAAGTGTCTCTCTCCTTCTAATCCTTCTCTCTGAACTTCCACAATTAATTAAAAAAATAATAATTAAAAAAACTAGCATACTTTTCGTTACATTTTAAGAAGAAGTGAAAACATAAATATCTATATTAAAACCAAAGTGATATTTGCAGCCATTTTGTACTAACATTACAAACTTCAACTTCTTTGTTATTGTTCTCTTCGTGAATCAATGGTATGCAATATCTTCTAGATATTTTCCAACTGCTAAATACATAATTTTTTACAGAAACATGAAATATCTTGTCTAACAAATTTCATCTTAAAACATTCAAAGCAACAATTTTAAAATTCATCAGAAATTCAAAAAATGAAAACCTTTGATATGAGAAAATCAAGCGTTCAAAGTCAAAATCACATAAGTTTCAACCTTTAAGGCACACATGCAATTCAAAATCATTTTGGAAAATTAAAGTGGACACTTTATTTATTAAACATTGGCTTTTACATTTTATAAGCAATGGTTGTAACTCTAAAACTTTAGTGTTTCTCTGCGAAAAGGGTACTTTTTGACTTTTAATTTGCTATATGGGTACACTTGACTTTTAATTGGGAAAATGGGTGAGAGAAAAAGTGAGAGAGAGAAGCTGGACAATTTGCCCCTGAGTGTTGGAGTGAGATAGAGAGAAAAAGGCTCGGTCTTAGAGAGAGACAGAGAGAGGAAAGTGTGGGTATTTCAGTGGGGTCAGGCGGACGCGCCTGTGTAAAACCGATTTTCAGGTGTTCTGCGCGCGTGGACCACGGGATATACTGAGAGTATACTCGCTCGGATGAAGAAATTGAAGAAGTACCCTATGGACTAGACGGTTTTTAGGCCCAAATGTACCCGGTTAGGAAATTAGCAATCGCAAGATATGCAGGCCCAAAATTGTGAGAGAAATGAACTGGAATTTGGCGGGAAACAACCGCTAATTAATCATAGATTAAGTAGTAAAATTAAAATATTAAATTGGACAATTACTCAGATATCAGCACCTGTCCGGTGAAAACCAACAAAAAGTTGGTGATTCTTGTACAGAAACCCTTGTTGTTTTCTCGACGATTTGAGCTCGATGAATCCCGAGAAGAAAGGAAAAGGGAAGAAATCGGAGTTCGATGAAGAGGACGAAGGTAATCATTATCCACGAACTTGTACACCTGCTCTTCCTGCTAATGTTCACTAATTATTGAATCCGACAGGTGAAGTGTATGGGAATATTGTGGTGATGGCAGGCCGTTGGATTATGTACTCTAATGGTGTTTTGGATTTCAAGATTGATAAGTCTAGGATGGGTAGGTCAATAGATTTGAGTAATATTGAAGGGATTGACTGGATAAGGGAAAAAATTGCGGGAGAGTATGGTTTAGATGCCCGTGTAGTGTCGGTGGAACTATGTTACTGGATGGAGGATGCGCTAGCTGAACTCTATGGGAACGGGACAGCACCAGTGGAGATAGTTACGATTGCTGACTTGAGAAATTTCATATCGTTGCATAAAGGTGATAAATTTGTTAACATGTTCGTCACCTTCCGAGAGCTTGTCGGAGATGATCTGGTAATTTTGAATGCAAAGGAAGGGGTAGCTGCTGAAATAAGGAGGGGAACACCCAGTTCTGTTCTCATTGAAGAAAATGGAGGAGAAAAACAGAGTAGTGGGAGTGGATGTGAATCAGGCTGGGATATTGAAGATGAGGTATTAAGGAAGCACGTGAAGGAGTTCAAAGCGGGATTAGGAAGGGAAAAAGGTTCCGACAAAAGTAAAGATGGAGGTACAGATGATTCAAAATCGGAGAGTGGAGAAGATGACGAGGAAGACGACGATGATGATGATTCTGAAGACGGAGGCGAGGATGGTAATGAAGACGAAGATGATGATGATTACGATTGGGATACTGGCATGAGGTAGTTTTAAATGACGGGTTGTCAGAGGTGGATGGAGACGACGAAGAAGATGATTCGGCAGGTGGAGCTGGACAACTTTCCGAGACATCACAGAGAGAGGGGGTTGATAATTCAAATGTTCCAGTTTGCAAGAATATGTTGAATGGACAGTCCCCTGTTTTTGGGGATGAAGATTTTGCTGAGGAACCACCCCATTCATCGTCAAGGTATAGAAATATAAGTGGGCAAACTGGCGCTGACCCTGAATTTTTTTTAGAAACTCCGCCTGAGAAGGAATCGACTCCTTCTATACAAAAGTCGGTGAAGAACCCACCTTCTATGCCAAAAATGCCCATGAATGTGGCTTTAAGTGAAGAGGATTTGAAAGATCCACCTTTGGGGGTAGAGAATTTAAATATGCCAGTTTGCAAGAATATGTTGAATGGACATTCTCCTGTGTTTGGGGATGATGATTTTGCTGAGGAACCACCACAGTCATCGTTAAAGTATAGAAATATGAGTGGTGAAACTACCGGTGACCCTGTATTACAAACTCCTCGTCAAAAGGAATCAACTCCACCAATACAAAAGTATGGGGATATGCGACCTCGTATGCCAAATATGCCTGTGAATTTGTCTTTCGGTGAAGAGGATTTGAAGGATCCACCTTGTTTGGCAAGTTCATGAAAAGGTTTAAGTCAACGTGAAAACGGATGGGAGTCGGTTAAGAAAGGCATGAGGTTGGTAGATGTATATGGGTATGAAGATCCGCCTCCTAATTTTAATAATATGGCATGTGTACCATATAACATCCACGATGTTGATTTGAGGTATGAGGATGATGAGATATACATAGGGAGAATGTTCAAGAACAAAGAGCATTTCAAAATAACTTTGGCAATACATGCAATAAAGTTGGTCACTAGGTTCAGATACCACCGCCATGCGAAGTTGTATGTGGATGCGAGATGTATTGATCCTATGTGTGATTGGAGGGTGAAGGGGCATAAAGTTGGAAATTCGGAACTTTATGAGGTTAGGGTGGCAAATTTGACTCATGTGTGCGATTCGGATAGTAGAGGCGAGTTCTCGAAGCACGCGACAACGAAAGTCATTGCCGCTTTGTTGAGGTCGAAGTATGATGCGTCGTTAGTAGGACCACGGGCAAAAGATTTAGCTCCGTCAATCCTAAGGGAGCATAGGGTAACAGCTACGTATTGGAAGTGTTGGAAAGCAAGAGAGTTGGCAATTTCAACTGCCCATGGAACAGAGGAGACTTCATTCAAGTTACTTCCGATGTACTTTTACGTACTCAAGTATGCTAATCCGGGAACAATTACACATTTACATACACAAGTAGACGAAAAAGGAGATACACGGTTTAAGTTCGCATTCATGGCTTTGAAGGCTTGTATTGACGGGTGGAACCATTTGAGGAAGGTTGTTGTGGTGGATGGGACGCACATGTCTGGAAAATACATAGGGTGTCTACTAACAGCAAGTGGACAAGATGCGAACTTCCAGATATTCCCTATAGCTTTTGCCGTTGTGGACAGCGAGAATGAGGTGTCTTGGTCGTGGTTTTTCAAAAAGTTAATAGAGATTATTGGAGACAGTGAAGGTTTGACAATAATTACGGATAGATGCAGCTCTATCTATACCGAAAAGGATGACTAGTATCCACTCGCAAAACACACTGCATGTCTTGTACACCTGCAGAGAAATGTGAAGAACAAATTTAAAAAGAAACGGCAAAAGGAGATTGTTGGTTTAGCAGGAGATGCATTCCGAGTTGCTGAGTTTAAAAAGATTTATGCGACGCTGAAGGAAGTGGATATAAATTGTTGGGAGTACATGGAGAAGGTAGATAAAAAGCATTGGACAAGATGTTACTTCGAGGGGGAGAGATATAACTTGATGTCTAGTAACATCACAGAGTCACTAAACAATGCCTTAATTCCTGCCAGGGATTGTCCAATCGTGTCATTGTTTGAGTTTATCAGGCGGATGCTAAGCAGGTGGCATGAGAGTAGACGAAAGAAAATAACGAAAATACAAGGTGTTATTCCAAAAGAAGTTGAAAAAGAGCTGATTAAGCAGTTGGATTTGTCCCGAGGACTTCCCGTCCTAGAACTGTCCGCGTGGGATTTCGAAGTAACAGCGGGGTCCGGTGTACAGCACCATGTTTCCCTCCAAAAACGGACTTGTACTTGTCGGGAATTCCAGATGCTTTTATTACCCTGCCGACATGCAATTGCAGCAGTGACCATTCGGAAGCTGCCGTATAAGAGTTTAGTCGGTGATTTGCATCGGAAAAAACGTGGGGGGATACATTAGCAGGCATTATTCTGCCGGTTCTAGACCCAGAGGACGTTGATGTTCCGACTGAGGTGTCAGAGGATGTAGAAATTAAGCCGCCTAAGAGTAAGCGTCCGCCAGGAAGGCCAGCAAAAAAAAGAAAACTTTCAGCTGGGGAGATGTCGGTATACTATCCATAAATAATTTTCCTTGATGTTGCAATGTTTAAAATAATTACGACATTTCTATTTTAAATTCTTAATTGTCTGACTTTATTTCTGCAGGTCCCAACGAAAAAGGCGAGGATTCACAAATGCACCAGGTGTAAAGTTGGGGGACATAACCGGGCAACTTGCGTCTCTCCCTTGTGATAGAAGTTGTGTGTTTTTAGAGAACTCGGATGTTTTTTGGGGAATATTGTGTTCTTTGTTGCCAATAGCGGGAAGCCTTGTGAAGGTGGATGTTGGGTGGGATGGATTTTTATGTGAAACAAAAATGAACGCTGTACACCTTTATAAGTGACTACGTACGATAACGGATTGAATACACCAGAGGATTTTGCAAATCAATGGATTATGTACAGCAGCGGTGTCTCTACAACAAACAATGGTTTACAACATAGAATAGTGTACAGCAAGTTATGGTGTACACAATCTGGTTGTATACACCATTTGCTTCTGTACACCAACTGTTTGTGAACACCAGATCACGACGAAAACATACATAATCATATAGGAGAAGAAAACATACAATAGGAAAAGGTAAAGAGAGCACTCGGACTAACGATTATAGCATGTTACATATAAGCCTTGCGCACCAATATAAGTAGCAGTCGTTGCAAAATATGTCAAAATTAGGATCATGGTCAAAAGCACAGTCGGGGAACTTGACTAGGTCGTTGTTAGGATAAGCGAATGATTCTAAGTACTTATTCATGAATGGAGGATAGAACCAAGATATCTGGTAGATGAGCACCTCCCCAATATGCCTCACAATTTCTGTTGTTAGTGGTACGTGGTTCACAGCGAAGTCGTGAAAAAATCGGCTAGCTTTTTCAGAATCCCCACGACAAACGCAGAAAATTCCAGCTGCTATGGTTGCATGGGTGTCATTTGGGACAATAAGTTCCATGAGGTCAACTCCACCATCTATATCGCCACATTTGATTACGAGCATCAAAGATTCGAAAAAGATCGTGTATTCATTACCTAGTTCCAGACACTTCTCAAAGAAATGACGGCCTCTCCCTCCGGGGCATATGTCAATGGGATCTCGGCAGATGGCGTACAAGCTACAGGTGCGAAGAACATTGTTTCCGTATACGAGACGATGGGTCCGTTTGCCGGCTCTCAGAAATGGCCCCAACATCCAAAAAGCTTCTTCACCAACCTTCTCAATGATTGAAGAAAGTATTTCGTCTGGTAACTCGGATAGCACCATCGTATACTTTTATTTTGGTTCGGCCACTTTGTAAATGAAGTAGGGAAGTGTGGATATATATTGACAATGGGAGTAGTATTTCTTGCTGGAAGTGATGTAGTTAATGTATGAAGTAGTAGTTGTTGATTTATCAGTAGTAGTTGAGAAAGAAATAAATGATGTAGTTAATGTTTTTGGTCTACTTGGTGTACAGGTTGTTGGTGTACACCTTTACAAGATTTTTCAATTTCAATTCTCTTCAAATTATTTATGTACTGGGTCTGTTATGTAACTTATGTAATAAATTATGTAAGTAGTAGTAGTTGAGAAAGAAATAAATGCTTTAGAGCTCTACAGATACACATTAATTGAGGATATACAGAAAGATGTACGACTGAAGGTGTACAAATTGTTTCTGTACACCTTGTTGGTGTACACGTAATTATGATGTCCGTGTACATCAGATCAGAATCAAACAAAATAACATAGAGATTAGGTAAGACCATAAAACACATATAAAATACCTTACAGATTAATTTCCGAATACATAGCCAGTATGTGTCCAGTAAATACTTAAACCTTCCGAATAACCACATTACTACCAAAATTTAACACATGTAAAATCATAAAAATGATACTTTTGTGAGTTTATGACTTTTTTAACTCTAATGACAATGAACCGGTAATTGAAAATTTTAACACAAAGAATTCGACATTAAATAACAACTTTTTCATCAAACTATAGAGTCCAATCTAAAACTCAAATCAATCTTTCGGGACATTTAATATTAGAATTAATTTTTTNCGTAATTATGATGTCCGTGTACATCAGATCAGAATCAAACAAAATAACATAGAGATTAGGTAAGACCATAAAACACATATAAAATACCTTACAGATTAATTTCCGAATACATAGCGAGTATGTGTCCAGTAAATACTTAAACCTTCCGAATAACCACATTACTACCGAAATGATTAAATAACAAGCGAAAAGATCCGAACAACTTCGACCATACATTACTTCCACCCTAACTTTATACAAAAAATGCCAGCAAGGGAGAAGAGGCAAACTTCAATTCATAACTTTAGGGCGCAAATAAGGGCAGCAACTGAGAAGAGGCAAGCTGTGGCAGAGAGATTAACACCTACCGTTGTCATTTTGGGAAGATAACCGGCCATCCTACCACCAACAACGTCTGATCCACCGTCCGCTGCAACTTCTGGATTTCCATCGTTACATCCGCCCCGTACCACATTGCCACTGTTTCGAAGTTGCTTGTAGTAGTCCAGCTCCATTTTGAGGGCAACGATTCTGTCTCGTGCCTTGATCAGCGCTAGCTTCTGCCAACCATGTGGGGGCTCTGGGTCAACCCAATTGAAATAGGAGCAACCGCGATCGAAACGGTAGTTCACAACAGGGCACTTGTAGAACTCTCGCCCAGGGTTCATGTTTGTCCAAGATGTCATCACCATTGGCGTCTCAAGACAATCGCACAATGGACTGGTTGGACTCCCCACGATCCGTGGCCCAGGGGCTCTGCTTGAAGATTCCGACGCTGTCGTCATAATAAAGATGAGTAACTCGATCTAGATTTACAAGAGAAGAAAGATAATAAAGGTCCCGATATTTGCTTTGAATATCTTTTTAACCATTTCTAACCATTTACCAAAGGCTAACAAAACAGAGAACATAAATCAAGAAGATAGGATTGATACGTGGCTTCTCCCGGTCCATTAAAATTCCCCAGAGAATTAGTATTTTATTGTGTACAGGATGGAAATCTCGGTTACTCTATAATTTGAAACATATATAACACTAATCAGGTTAACAATTTCATGGTGTACACGTCTACCCTTATGCGGATGGTAGTTGTCGATGGTATATTAAAACACGTCGTTTAACATTTAATTTAATGACCTTCTTCAATTTCAGGCTATATTAAAAGACATCCACAGTTAAGTGTTGTGGATGGCAGTTGTCTAATATAAATTTCCAACCGACGTGTCCCTTCAGTATTAATAACTTGTAATTACGAACCGAGATGTGGTTATTAAATACAGGAATATGTAACGAAAAGGTACAATTGTTGTACCCAAGATCATGTTTAGTTCACCCAAACGACATGTCTTTAAAGATTGTATAAATACCTATCATACTCATAAAAAAAATATTCTGCTTTTTTTCTTTTGCTTCATTATAAGCCATGTCTTCAAGCAGGCAGAGAGTAAACGGAAATCCGTTCTCTTTTCTTATGTCCCTTCCAGACGAATTATTAGAGAAAATACTTGCTTGTACCAGTCGTTCGTTACAAGATATGATGACGCTCCGTGAGGTTTGCAAGCGCTTCAACAACTCTACAAAAACAAAAGCCTTCTACAGCGCTGTGGACCCCGTGGAGATGGAGATGCCGCTCGAGGGATTTTTCAATTTTATTGACTTGTTGAAACTTTTTTATGAAGCTGGGAATCGGGTATCTATATTCATGAAGGGTATGCAAGACTATTTCGTCCGTCACAACTCCTCCGGTATTGAACTAATCAAGAAATCAGCAGACGAAGGATATGATGTCGCTACATATGTGTACGAGATGTTTCTGAAAGCCGTCCGCGAAGAACATTCGGAGCGGGATGCATATCTCTCAAAAATATCTCCCATAAGACAAAGGACAATTATCCGGGAAATATTCAACGCGGGTCGCCGAGGGTATGTTTTCCAAGAACCGGATGATTTCGGGACGAGGAAGTTCGAGACAAATAAAAAATTTGTAACACTCTAGGATTGTGCGTGTGGTCAGCCAGATCCCTATCTACCGTGGGATTCAGATGGTTTTAAGGATGCTAACATCTGTACGTCTTGTCGCTGGGCCCAAGATTGTGAAATGTTCTTCAGATACATCGTCTTTGCCGTCAGAACTGGACCGTCGATGGAGAATTGGTGAATGTAATATAATTTTCTGATATTTTGCAATAGGGTACGTTGGGAGTTTGTAACTAGGTACACCAAATAATTTATCTATTTAGCAGAACAATTTCAATTTCACCCCCTTTTTTTATATCAAATCTTATTTGCTACTTTAAACAAGCTTTTTCCTTTCCGCGTACAAAATATCTCCATATATAAAAAATAAATTATCAGAGGCCAATACTTTTACAAAATTATACTACGTGCATATTTTTCAAATCAAAATGATTCCTGCTCTGTTAACTGTACACCATTACAAGTTCAACGCGTACATAAATAAACTGACCACAAAAATATACACCAGGGACTTTTCAATGCCAATAATTTTAAGATTACCATTTCAATAAAGACAGTTCAAAAGTTGATTATCACTAGAAATTTCCAGAGGATTTTCTCATACTAAAATTAATACAAATACATGCCAAATTCAAATAATATTACAATATCAATAAACATAGTTCAAAAGTTTGCCACATCCGGACTGCCTACAAACTCTTCGTAGCAGTCCATCCACCTTTTCATCTGTTTGCCACATCCAGACTGCCTACAAACTCTTCGTAGCAGTCCATCACGAATTTCTCCCTAAATCGATCAACATCTTCGTCAGTTATCGACCCCATCTCATCATGGCCAAGCCCTGCAGCATGCATCTCTAGGAACTTTGTAGCACATGGTCTGTAATCCCCTGTCCTCTTGTTTTGATAGATATAACCTGGACGGGTCCAAGTGTACGGTTCCATCGTCAGGTGTTCGGTTGAAGCAGCCGGCAAATATCGCTTCAAAATCCATGGCATACTATGAATAACTGGTTCAATGTGACCCACCACCTCTTCATCTGTCTCATTGTGCTCCACGTATGTATCCAGAATCTCAATACTCCCCATACGCAGGTCGATGACCAACCCAACCCAATGGTTGTTCCCCCAGTTCATGGGGGCGTACACAATGTCCACATTCTTTAAGAATTCTGATTTGCCGGTCTTCCACCTGCAGCTTTTTCCCAGCACATAGCTGGCTACGTTCTTTCCCCAATCAAAACAACTTTTGTCTTCAGCGTTTTTAAACTAACTGTACGCCGATACTACCAACGAGAGCAATGCGGTGTCTACAAACGTTGCCCTATCTTTCAACACGATTTCACCTCTACGACGCCACAACATGGTCATTATGATCTGCATATGCTGTAATCCACATACACAATATCTAAGTATTAACTCATACCTAAATCGGAATAAACGGTGTACGATCAATCATAAATCTTTGCCTACCTCCGTAGTCACCCAATTCGTTTTCCTAGCCATGCTTAGGAAAAATCCATTTGAAACTTTGTGTCCTGTCACAAGCTCAAACTCCCTACATGGAATATATTATACTTTTAATAACCAAACTTTTTATACGAACTAAATTCCTATCCATATTTTAATACAACACCTTACTTTTTCTTTGATTCATGGAGAAGGGTTCGAAATGTCTTGAACTCCAACTTGGAGACGGCTTGGATTGGCTCATATGCTGGTTTACTACGACTTGCGAATAGGGCTCTGACACGGGGATCACCAGTGTACACTCCACCAAGAATGTTCGATCTCTGGGGTACGCGCTTATCTTGCGCCCTCTCTGGAGAAGTATCACCTTCATGGTGTTCCGACTGTTCAGGTGGAGTCTCGTATTGAGGAGACAGGGGGGACGAAGCCTCACTTACGGCATGTGAATACCCAGACACAACCATCTGCAATGGATTTTCAGCCAGGTCATCTGATTCTTCCATCTACAACAAAAAATACACTATCTCAGATTATTTTCCGTTCAATATTTTACTTACTTTCATAATTTGTAGATCATCTTTGTCAAATTACCTCTTCATTGTGGATGGCAGGTGCAATCGACCCCAAAACATCTCTTGCTTTCCTTACAACGGTCTCTTCCTCTACCCCGGTGTCCTTTTCCATCCTATCTCCTGACTCTTCTGGTGCAACAGTTTTCTCAGCTGTTTTACCTCCTTCTTCTTGCCCGCCTGCCTCTTTCCCATCACAAGCTCTCCCACCTTTGACTGCATCACCTTCTTCCTCATCTTTTCCATCTTCCTCAACCCCATCTTTGTCAGATTTCCTTGTTTCCACTTCATGCCCACTTTCCTCGGCATCCAGATTTCCTTTTTTATTCACATCCTCTACTATGCCGAATGTGACCCCGTAGTTTTCCCATACATCATTATCACCCTAGTCACTATCACCATCATCATTGACATCCAGCTTTCTTTTTTTTTCTTTCTTCCGTTACTGCAACCAGTGGAATCTTTCTGCATCTGATCCACTTTCCTTAGCCTAGCAGACCGCCTCCTTCCAAACTTGTCGGTTTCAGTTCCCCTCATTTCGTTCTTTTTTTGGACACCCGCCTTCCGGGTCTCCCTGCCCACCTCGTCGTCAGAGAGTTGAACTGCATCATCTTTTGTTTTTTTTCCCTTTTCTCCGGCTCACCATCCACCATGACCGCATCCAATATGTCCTGCTTCAATTGCGCGAACTTCCCTTCCAACCACGTCTTCAAGGTTTCTACGACGCAGCTTACCTGGTCTCCAGCTAACCCTTCTTCCTTGGACTTTACTTGCCGGGGCCTCTTAGCAGCCCCTCTTCTTGGATGCCGATGTTGTTTTTCCTTCTTAATTTTTTGGCTCCTGGTTGGCGGTCTTCCCTTAGCAGCCCCACCTATTTCGGACGCTATTCGGATAAGAGGTATGGAGAAGTCACCGCCTGGGAAATCTGACTCTTTGAAGACATATCCACTCCTATTAAGTTCCAACAACAACGATACTTCCTCATCTTCGACTTCATCTTCCCAGGACCGAAGCTTCCACCGTTGGACTTGGTGGATTCGGGACCGAAGGCTAACAAAACAGAGAACGGAAATCAAGAATATAGGATTGATACGTGGCTTCTCCGGGTCCATTAAAATTCCCCAGAGAATTAGTATTTTATTGTGTACAGTGTATGCAACTTTGGTTTTTGGTTGATTAGACATGTCATAAATTCAAAAATGGTTTCTCTTTAAGCGTCTAACTTTGTTGACGTTTTCAAACCATTTCAAATTTCTTCCATGTCATTATAATTCTCTACTACAAAACGAACATAACGAACCCACAAAATAACAGTACGACTGATTTTTAACGAAACCACAAATGAACAGTACAATTTCGGTTTAAAACTTAAAAAACTTAAAATATTATAGAAATAGAGAAAAACATTTTGAAGGTACTGAACACATTACAACATTGCGCAAACACGGTGGGCGCACCACAATAGGTAGCAGAACTTGCAATTGGGGTCACCATGGCCCCAGACACATTCACTCCAGTTTACAACTTTGTTGTCTAAACAACGAAACGACCCGAAATAGTTATTGATATGAGGAGGATCAAACCATGACATGTGCTCTAATAAATCTTCCGCAACATCAAAAACCAATGTCGAATTTAGGGGTCCGTGGTATATAGTAAACTGCTTAAATAACCGGGTTGCTTGACGAGATTCCCCAAGACAAACGCGAATCATAGCTGATGCGAGTGTGGCATCAGCGTGAAATGGGACATTCCGTCGCAAGAATTTCATTCCACCGTTTATGTCATCACAGGTTAGAATCAGCCTTAGAGATTCGTAGTAAATGGCTTGAGGGTTACCTTGCTCGAGACACTTTACGAAGAAATTTCTGCATCTTCTTCCAGGACTGATGTTTTCGTTGGGACATCTACACATATTAAACAAATCACAAGTGCGAAGAACATTCCTCCCGTACACAATGTTGTGGGACCGTTTACCTGCTCTTACAAACGGGGAAATATCGAAAACATCTTCTGAACCAATTTTTTCAATGATTATAGAGAGGATCTTATCTGGTAAAACCATTATTTTTTTTCATACGTTTATAGGAATGGATTTTGCATTGGTCAAAATATCGATATATAGACGGGTTTCTATGACGATTTGGAGGGGTTCCATTAATTACCCTTATTGGAAGTTGTTTATATTAGGTAGCCAGAATATCCACAACATTTATTGCAAGTGGATGGAAATCTCGGTTACTCTATAATTTGAAACATATATAACACTAATCAGGTTAACAATTTCATGGTGTACACGTCTACCCTTATGCGGATGGTAGTTGTCGATGGTATATTAAAACTCGTCGTTTAACATTTAATTTAATGACCTTCTTCAATTTCAGGCTATATTAAAAGACATCCACAGTTAAGTGTTGTGGATGGCAGTTGTCTAATATAAATTTCCAATCGACGTGTCCCTTCGGTGTCCTTTTCCATCCTATCTCCTGACTCTTCCGGTGCAACAGTTTTCTCAGCTGTTTTACCTCCTTCTTCTTGCCCGCCTGCCTCTTTCCCATCACAAGCTCTCCCACCTTTGACTGCATCACCTTCTTCCTCATCTTTTCCATCTTCCTCAACCCCAGCTTTGTCAGATTTCCTTGTTTCCACTTCGTGCCCACTTTCCTCGGCATCCATATTTCCTTTTTTATTCACATCCTCTACTATGCCGAATGTGACCCCGTAGTTTTCCCATACACCATTATCACCCCTGTCACTATCACCATCATCATTGACATCCAGCTTTCTTTTTTTTCTTTCCTCCGTTACTGCAACCAGCGTAATCTTTCTGCATCTGATCCACTTTCCTTAGCCTAGCAGACCGCCTCCTTCCAAACTTGTCGGTTTCAGTTCCCCTCATTTCGTTCTTTTTTTGGACACCCGCCTTCCGGGTCTCTCTGCCCACCTCGTCGTCAGAAAGTTGAATTGCATCATCTTTTGTTTTTTTTCCCTTTTCTCCGGCTCACCATCCACCATGACCGCATCCAATATGTCCTGCTTCAATTGCGCGAACTTCCCTTCCAACCACGTCTTCAAGGTTTCTACGACGCAGCTTACCTGGTCTTCAGCTAACCCTTCTTCCTTGGACTTTACTTGCCGGGGCCTCTTAGCAGCC
The DNA here is from genome assembly GCA_020283515.1 of Alliaria petiolata. Lineage (NCBI taxonomy): Eukaryota > Viridiplantae > Streptophyta > Magnoliopsida > Brassicales > Brassicaceae > Alliaria > Alliaria petiolata. The sequence continues at coordinate 808,467 of JAHZTW010000010.1, read as the reverse complement.
CCTCTTCTTGGATGCCGATGTTGTTTTTCCTTCTTAATTTTTTGGCTCCTGGTTGGCGGTCTTCCCTTAGCAGCCCAACCTACTTCGGACTCTATTCGGATAGGAGGTATGGAGGAGTCACCGCCTGGGAAATCTGACTCTTTGAAGACATATCCACTCCTATGAAGTTCCAACAACAACGATACTTCCTCGTCTTCGACTTCATCATCCCACTCGACCTCTGCCTCAACGTCGTCACCAAAACAATCGACAATTTCCAACTGCACAAAGGACCACATTATATGGATTAGTGTCCACGCCCACGGAAACGTACGTAAACCGTACGAGAGTAAAGGCCGTACATGTATAAAACCAGCATCCACCGTACACCTAAAAAACAACAATCCCCATACGCCTATAAAACATCATCCCCCGTACGCCTATAAAACACCATCCCCCGTACGCCTATAAAATACCATCATCAACCGTACACGTACCATCATCCAACGGACACCTACAAATCATCAATCACCGTACGCCTATAAAAGAGATCCCCCGTACGCCTATAAAACATCATCCCCTGTACACCTACAACAATGTTTATACGCATCCCCCGTACGCCTATAAAACCATCTTCAACCGTACACGTACCATTATCCAACGGACACATACAAATCATCAATCCCCGTACGCCTATAAAACATCATCCCCCGTACACCAATAACAATGTTTATACGATATTTACATGAGGGTCCAACGAAGGATCTTTCAGCATGTCCACCGCATTGGCTGCAGTTACGAAAGGATCATCTCTCCCAAAAAGGTCTCGCCACATACGAGACATGGTGGTCTTAACTGTCTCTTCTTCCCCTGCTTTTGCAAACGCATCTGAGTCGGAAAGGTCAGATACCGGGGTGGCAGGCTTTGAATTTTCCTCCCCTGGGTGGTAATCTCGAGGGAATGGATCACACATAAGGCCAGTGATACGCTTGAACTCCGATAGAGAAAAGCGAAAAGGTTTACTCCCAAAAGCAATCCACATTTCATGTTTTTCTTCGTGATTAGTTGACGGGATAAGAGGGAATGGATTAGTTGATCCGTTAAAGTTTTGAGAAACTTGGCAATAGGGTACTTTTTGACTTTATAATTTGGAGAATGGGTACACCCATCTTTTTATTTGCAAATAGGGTACTTCTCTCTCTAAAAATTTCTCAAAATTTTTTAAAATTCATCCGCGATAGTTAGGGTTCCGGAGTTAGCTCTGCAGTTAGTAAGATTCAAAGTAATAGGCATTGTCAGTTAAATTTGCGCTCGGCATTTAAATTGGTTGACCGGAAATTCCTTCTTCTGTTAGTTGTATGTGTGGAGTCGTAAATAATGCCCTTTCGTAACAGATTCCAGGGACCACATCGGTGGCGATGGGTGCGAAAGCAGTGGTTGTTCCAAGAAACTGCCTACCCGTCTGTTCGACGCCAATTGCTACCCAACGGGGGGCCCCCAGCTAAATATCTACTCGAAAGCGAACATGATTGGGGAAGTGGTCTCGGCGTTGGATGGGTCCGACGAACTGCAAGAACTTCAAAGGTCCCAGTTCGGCAGTCTATTAAGGTTGCCTGTTGCAAGATGCACTAATTCCGCCAAACTAATCCATTCCCTCTTATCCCGTCAACTAATCACGAAGAAAAAACATGAAATGTGGATTGTTTTTTGGGAGTAAACCTTTTCGCTTCTCTCTATCGGAGTTCAAGCGTATCACTGGCCATATGTGTGGTCCATTCCCTCGAGATTACCACCCAGGGGAGGAAAATTCAAAGCTTGCCACCCCGGTATCTGACCTTTCCGACTCAGATGCGTCTGCAAAAGCAGGGGAAGAAGAGACAGTAAAAACCACCGTGTCTCGTATGTGGCGAGACCTTTTTGGGAGAGATGATCCTTTCGTAACTGCAGCCAATGCGGTGGACATGCTGAAAGATCCTTCGTTGGCCCAGTGGAAAAGGCTACCCCTTGCATTGATCATCATTGTGGATGGGATCCTCATATGTCGAGACAAGAACCTAACCATCACGCCCGCGTATGTGGATATGTTATGCGATATGGAGTACTTCATGTCGTTCCCGTGGGGTAGAGAATCTTTTGCGAAGACGTTCTCTAGATTAGTCCCGAATCCACCAAGTCCAACGGTGGAAGCTTCGATCCGGGAAATGCGTAACCGGCTGAAACAGAAAACGAGCGTCTGCTACGGTATTCCTCTGGCCTTGCAACTTCTAGCTTTCGAAAGTTTTCCTCTGCTGTTGAGCAAGATTCCAGAACCTGAGAAAATGACATCGTTTTTTGAAGAACCACACGCCCTTGCAAGAACCATAACCCTCCTTCACATGAATGATGTTCTCGCAGTCGAAGCGGACCCTCAGGTAAACATCGTATAAACATTGTTATAGGTGTACGGGGGATGATGTTTTATAGGCGTACGGGTGATCAGTTTTATAGGCGTACGGGGACTGATGATTTGTATGTGTTCGTTGGATAATGGTACGTGTACGGTTGAAGATGGTTTTATAGGCGTACGGGGGATGTGTATAAACATTGTTGTAGGTGTACGGGGGATGATGTTTTATAGGCGTACGGGGGATCTGTTTTATAGGCGTACGGTGATTGATGATTTGTAGGTGTCCGTTGGATGATGGTACGTGTACGGTTGATGATGGTATTTTATAGGCGTACTGGGGATGGTGTTTTATAGGCGTAGGGGGGATGATGTTTTATAGGCGTATGGGGATTGTTGTTTTTAGGTTTACGGTGGATGCTGGTTTTATACATGTACGGCCTTTACTCTCGTACGGTTTACGTACGTTTCCGTGGGCGTGGACACTAACCCGTATAATGTGGTCCTTTGTGCAGTTGGAAATTGTCGATTGTTTTGGTGACGACGTGGAGGCAGAGGTCGAGTGGGATGATGAAGTCGAAGACGAGGAAGTATCGTTGTTGTTGGAACTTCATAGGATTGGATATGTCTTCAAAGAGTTAGATTTTCCAGGCGGTGACTCCTCCATACCTCCTATCCGAATAGCGTCCGAAGTAGGTGGGGCTGCTAAGGGAAGACCGCCAACCAGGAGCCAAAAAATAAAGAAGGAAAAACAACATCGGCATCCAAGAAGAGGGGCTGCTAAGAGGCCCCGGCAAGTAAAGTCCAAGGAAGAAGGGTTAGCTGAAGACCAGGTAAGCTGCGTCGTAGAAACCTTGAAGACGTGGTTGGAAGGGAAGTTCGCGCAATTGAAGCAGGACATATTGGATGCGGTCATGGTGGATGGTAAGGTGGAGAAAAGGGAAAAAAACAAAAGATGATGCAGTTCAACTCTCTGACGACGAGGTGGGCAGGGAGACCCGGAAGGAGGGTGTCCAAAAAAAGAACGAAATGAGGGGAACTGAAACCGACAAGTTTGGAAGGAGGCGGTCTGCTAGGCTAAGGAAAGTGGATCAGATGCAGAAAGATTCCTCTGGTTGCAGTAACGGAGGAAAGAAAAAAAAACCTGGATGTCAATGATGATGGTGATAGTGACAGGGGTGATAATGATGTATGAGAAAACTACGGGGTCACATTCGGCATAGTAGAGGATGTGAATAAAAAAGGAAATCTGGATGCCGAGGAAACTGGGCATGAAGTGGAAACAAGGAAATCTGACAAAGCTTTGGTTGACGAAGATGGAAAAGATGAGAAAGAAGGTGATGCAGTCAAAGGTGGGAGAGCTTGTGATGGGAAAAAGGCAGGCGAGCAAGAAGAAGGAGGTAAAACAGCTGAGAAAACTGTTTCACCGGAAGAGTCCGGAGATAGGATGGAAAAGGACACCGGGGTAGAGGAAGAGACCGTTGCAGGGAAAGCAAGAGATGTTTTGGGGTCGATTGCACCTGCCATCCACAATGAAGAGGTAATTTGACAAAGATGATCTACAAATTATGAAAGTAAGTAAAATATTGAACGGAAAATAATCTGAGATAGTGTATTTTTTGTTGTAGATGGAAGAATCAGATGACCTGGCTGAAAATCCATTGCAGATGGTTGTGTCTGGGTATTCACATGCCGGAAGTGAGGCTTCGTCCCCCCTGTCTCCTCAATACGAGACTCCACCTGAACAGGCGGAACACCATGAAGGTGATACTTCTCCAGAGAGGGCGCAAGATAAGCGCGTACCCCAGAGATCGAACATTCTTGGTGGAGTGTACACTGGTGATCCCCGTGTCAAAGCCCTATTCGCAAGTCGTAGTAAACCAGTATATGAGCCAATCCAAGCTGTCTCCAAGTTGGAGTTCAAGACATTTCGAACCCTTCTCCATGAATCAAAGAAAAAGTAAGGTGTTGTATTAAAATATGGATAGGAACTTTAGTTCGTATAAAAAGTTTGGTTATTAAAAGTATAATTTATTCCCTGTAGGGAGTTTGAGCTTGTGACAGGACACAAAGTTTCAAATGGATTTTTCCTAAGCATGGCTAGGAAAACGAATTGGGTGACTACGGAGGTAGGCAAAGATTTATGATTGATCGTACACCGTTTATTCCGATTTAGGTATGAGTTAATATTTCAATATTGTGTATGTGGATTACAGCATATGCAGATCATAATGACCATGTTGTGGCGTCGTAGAGGTGAAATCGTGTTGAAAGACAGGGCAGCAATTGTAGACACCGCGTTGCTCTCCTTGGTAGTATCGGCGTACAGTGAGTTTAAAAACGCTGAAGAAAAAAGTTGTTTTGATTGGGGAAAGAACGTAGCCAGCTATGTGCTGGGAAAAAGCTGCAGGTGGAAGACCGGCAAATCAGAGTTCTTAAAGAATGTGGACATTGTGTACGCCCCCATGAACTGGGGGAACAACCATTGGGTTGGGTTGGTCATCGACCTGCGTATGGGGAGTATTGAGATTCTGGATCCATACGTGGAGCACAATGAGACAGATGAAGAGGTGGTGGGTCACATTGAACCAGTTATTCATAGTATGCCATGGATTTTGAAGCGATATTTGCCGTCTGCTTCAACCGAACACCTGACGATGGAACCGTACACTTGGACCCGTCCAGCTGATATCTATCAAAACAAGAGGACGGGGGATTGCGGACCATGTGCTGCAAAGTTCCTAGAGATGCATGCTGCATGGCTTGGCCATGATGAGATGGGGTCGATAACTGACAAAGATGTTGATCGATTTAGGGAGAAATTCGCGATGGACTGCTACGAAGAGTTTGTAGGCAGTCCGGATGTGGCAAACAGATGAAAAGGTGGATGGACTGCTACGAAGAGTTTGTAGGCAGTCCGGATGTGGCAAACTTTTGAACTTTGTTTATTGATATTGTAATATTATTTGAATTTTCCCTGTATTTGTATTAATTTTAGTATGAGAAAATTCTCTGGGAATTTCTAGTGATAATCAACTTTTGAACTGTCTTTATTGAAATGGTAATCTTAAAATTATTGGCATTGAAAAATCCTTGGTGTATATTTTTGTGGTCAATTTATTTATGTACGCGTTGAACTTGTAATGGTGTACAGTTAACAGAGCAGGAATCATTTTGATTTGAAAAATATGCACGTAGTATAATTTTGTAAAAGTATTGGCCTGTGATAATTTATTTTTATATATGGAGATATTTTGTACGCGAAAAGGTAAAAGCTTGTTTAAATTAGCAAATAAGATTTGATATAAAAAAACGGGGTGAAATTGAAATTGTTCTACTAAATAAATAAATTAGTTGTTGTGCCCAGTTACAAACTTCCAAGGTACCCTATTGCAAAATATCAGAAAATTAAATTACATTCACCAATTCTCCATCGACGGTCCAGTTATGACGGCAAAGACGATGTATCTGAAGAACATTTCACAATATTGGGCCCAGCGACAAGACGTACAGATGTTAGCACCCTTAAAACCATCTGAATCCCACGGTAGATAGGGATCTGGCTGACCACACGCACAATCCCAGAATGTTACAAATTGTTTATTTGTCTCGAACTTCCTCGTCCTGAAATCATCCGGTTCTTGGAAAACATACCCTCGGCGACCCGCGTTGAATATTTCCCGGATAATTGTCCTTTGTCTTCTGGGAGATATTTTTGAGAGATATGCATCCCCCTCCGAATGTTCTTCGCGGACGGCTTTCAGAAACATCCCGTACACATATGTAGCGACATCATATCCTTCGTCTGCTGATTTCTTGATTAGTTTAATACCGGAGGAGTTGTGACGGACGAAATAGTCTTGCATACCCTTCATGAATATAGATACCTGATCCCCTGCTTCATAAAAAAGTTTCAACAAGTCGATGAAATTGAAAAATCCCTCGAGCGGCATCTCCATCTCCACGGGGTCCACGGCGCTGTAGAAGGCTTTTGTTTTTGTAGAGTTGTTGAAGCGCTTGCAAACCTCACGGAGCGTCATCATATCTTGTAACAAACGACTGGTACAAGCAAGTATTTTCTCTCATAATTCGTCTGGAAGGGACATAAGAAAAGAGAACGAATTTCCGTTTACTCTCTGCCTGCTTGAAGACAAGGCTTATAATTAAGCAAAAGAAAAAAAAGCAGAATATTTTTTTATGAGTAGGATAGGTATTTATACAATCTTTAAAGACATGTCGTTTGGGTGAACTAAACATGATATTGGGTACAACTATTGTACCTTTTCGTTACATATTCATGTATTTAATAACCACATCTCGGTTCGTAATTACAAGTTATTAATACCGAAGGGACACGTCGATTGGAAATTTATATTAGACAACTGCCATCCACAACACTTAACTGTGGATGTCTTTTAATATAGCCTGAAATTGAAGAAGGTCATTAAATTAAATGTTAAACGACGTGTTTTAATATACCATCGACAACTACCATCCGCATAAGGGTAGACGTGTACACCATGAAATTGTTAACCTGATTAGTGTTATATATGATTCAAATTATAGAGTAACTGAGATTTCCATCCACTTGCTATAAATGTTGTGGATATTCTGGCTACCTAATATAAACAACTTCCAATAAGGGTAATTAATGGAACCTCTCCAAATAGTCATAGAAACTCGTCTATATATTGATATTCTGACCAATGCAAAATCCATTCCTATAAACGTCTGAAAAAAATAATGGTTTTACCCCTTGTTCTAAAACTCGAGCGATTTGTCCATTCGGCGGCCGTAAACTCGTTCAACGGTGAGTTACCGTGGCGATTTTGGTCTGTGCGGCGAACTTATGCGGCAGTCCGATGAAAGTCCGCCGAGGCCGTGGTTTAACATAAATCGCCGATGAAATTGTCAAAACCGATTAACTTTTAAAAATAACTGAAATTCGAATTAGCTGAAAATCGATTCGTTTTGGTTAGTTTGAGATTTCGATTTTAGATCTATTGCCGTTGATTGAACAATCCGATCTTCAACTTATGGTATCAAATGCGTGGTTTTTGTGTTTCTAGGACCTGCGAGATGTTACCGTCAGATCAAGGGTAAGCCATACCCGAAATCCAGATACTGTCGTGGTGTTCCAGATCCAAAAATCAGGATCTACGATGTTGGTATGAAGAAGAAAGGAGTCGATGAGTTCCCCTTCTGTGTCCATTTGGTTTCATGGGAGAAGGAAAACGTGTTGAGTGAAGCTCTTGAGGATGCTCGTATTGCTTGCAAAGTACATGGTGAAATCTGCTGGGAAAGATGCTCTCCATCTCAGGATTAGGGCTCATCCTCTCCATGTCCTCCGTATCAACAAGATGCTTTTGTGTGCCGGAGCAACTTATATGTGGTAAACGCATAGTAGGATTTGTTTAGATTTGATGGTATGATATAATACGGTGATTTCTAGAATTTCAATACACTATGAAATGAGAAATATATGTTGACTTTTGGTTTCTAAGAAAATACAATTATGCAATGTAGATGAGGTGTTCGACAAAATGTGTGAGCGAAGTTTTTTTTTGAGTGGTTGTGTTGTTTTACTTTTAGTCAAATATTTTCTTGTCTATATATGGGGCTGAATATGTTTATCAAAGTTATAAGTTTGATTGAAAGAAACTTATCCCCTTGAGCCATAAATTAACGCTAAACATGACCATGTTGAGATACGGGGTAAGCTTAAGCAATTGGTCATTGTTTTGACTTTTCAGCATCAAAGCTTTACAGTGTTTGAATTGAATTCTAAACCGATCGAGAGACAGAGAGGCGAATCCTAAGTTTCGATATGAGTACATGTGCGTCTCTTCTCTTCTCATTATTTCTTTTTTCTTGTTTCGATTTCTCTTAAATTAAAGAGGTGAATATAAGGTTATGTATATATTGATCTTTGATCTAATTTGGTATTTATATGAATTTTAAAAAAAATTATGTATATGAATTTTTAATTTTGATGTGTTATGTATAAAAATATTTAATAAAATATTAAATTGTAAAAAAAAACTAATCCCCGAATACTCCCCGATTTGTATCCGATTTTTGAAAAAATCGCTAGGCCCAACCCGAGCGCCCGATTAACGGATAGCGCGTTCCCAAACAAGGGCAAAAACTAATTGCTCTTTATTAGAAATCTTTTAAACCATCGTTACAAATTTACTTAATTAATTTGACACAACGTTGTAATTGTGACTTGACACTGATTAATTTATAATCTACTTTACACCACCGTGCGACAGTTTTACTAAAAACCCTACAACCTTAGTCTCTTGATAACTACCCAACTTAGTACACAAACGGCTAACTTTACCCTTTGTTTCTAACCCCCTATATATGCTTGTCTATCCCACAAGTCTCTTCGAGAAGCCTTTAATTTCTTAGATCTTCTGAATCACCAAGTTAGGCAATTTGGTATCTTCCTTGATCCTCACGTATAGCCAGTTTGTTTCGTGGCACGTCACCAAACTTAAAGTTGCTTTCTTTCCACGTCAAGCGCGTCACGCACATTTGCAGTGTTCCAGAAAGTCCGATCTTACAATCTCCCCCTTTTTAATTGAATGGGTGAACTCAAATATTATGCAACATCAACTCAAAAGACAGCACATACAAAAGAACACCACCATGCATTCATGAAATTCAACTACCACTAAAACCAAATGCATAAGGTTCCAAACCAAACAGCTTCAATCTGAGGCAAACAGCTGAAAACTGATAACATGCATATTTTAACCGTTTTTACTATCATAAGTGAGTGCTTTAATAAGCATTTCACTAAGATTTTGATGCATAAACATTATATTTCGAGTATTTGGTTATTCAAGACTCTTTTCAGGAAATTTTAGCAAAAGAAGCATATTTTGNTATAATATTTTAAGTTTTTTAAGTTTTAAACCGAAATTGTACTGTTCATTTGTGGTTTCGTTAAAAATCAGCCGTACTGTTATTTTGTGGGTTCGTTATGTTCGTTTTGTAGTAGAGAATTATAATGACGTGGAAGAAATTTGAAATTTGAAATGGTTTGAAAACGTCAACAAAGTTAGACGCTTAAAGAGAAAACATTTTTGAATTTATGACATGTCTAATCAACCAAAAACCAAAGTTACGTACACTGTACACAATAAAATACTAATTCTCTAGGAAATTTTAATAGACCGGGAGAAGCCACGTATCAATCCTATCTTCTTGATTTCTGTTCTCTGTTTTGTTAGCCTTTGGTAAATAGTTAGAAATGGTTAACAAAGATATTCAAAGCAAATACCGGGACCTTTATTATCTTTCTTCTCTTGTAAATCTAGATCGAGTTACTCATCTTTATTATAACGACAGCGTCGGAATCTTCAAGCAGAGCCCCTGGGCCACGGATCGTGGGGAGTCCAACTAGTCAATTGTGCGATTGTCTTGAGACGCCAATGGTGATGACATCTTGGACAAACATGAACCCTGGGCGAGAGTTCTACAAGTGCCCCGTTGTGAACTACCGTTTCGATCGCGGTTGCTCCTATTTCAAGTGGGTTGACCCAGAGCCCCCATATGGTTGGCAGAAGCTAGCGCTGATCAAGGCATGAGACAGAATCGTTGCCCTCAAAACGGAGCTGGACTACTACAAGCAACTTCGAAACAGTGGCAATGTGGTACAGGGGCGGATGTAACGATGGAAATCCAGAAGTTGCAGCGGACGGTGGATCAGACGTTGTTGGTGGTAGGATGGCCGGTTATCTTCCCAAAATGACAACGGTAGGTGTTAATCTCTCTGCCACAGCTTGCCTCTTCTCAGTTGCTGCCCTTATTTGCGCCCTAAAGTTATGAATTGAAGTTTGCCTCTTCTCCCTTGCTGGCATTTTTTGTATAAAGTTAGGGTGGAAGTAATGTATGGTCGAAGTTGTTCGGATCTTTTCGCTTGTTATTTAATCATTTCGGTAGTAATGTGGTTATTCGGAAGGTTTAAGTATTTACTGGACACATACTCGCTATGTATTCGGAAATTAATCTGTAAGGTATTTTATATGTGTTTTATGGTCTTACCTAATCTCTATGTTATTTTGTTTGATTCTGATCTGATGTACACGGACATCATAATTACGTGTACACCAACAAGGTGTACAGAAACAATCTGTACACCTTCAGTCGTACAGCTTTCTGTATATCCTCAATTAATGTGTATCAGTAGAGCTCTAAAGCATTTATTTCTTTCTCAACTACTACTACTTACATAATTTATTACATAAGTTACATAACAGACCCAGTACATAAATAATTTGAAGAGAATTGAAATGGAAAATTTTTGTAAAGGTGTACACCAACAACCTGTACACCAAGTAGACCAAAAACATTAACTACATCATTTATTTCTTTCTCAACTACTACTGATAAATCAACAACTACTACTACATACATTAACTACATCACTTCCAGCAAGAAATACTACTCCCATTGTCAATATATATCCACACTTCCCTACTTCATTTACAAAGTGGCCGAACCAAAATAAAAGTATACGATGGTGCTACCCGAGTTACCAGACGAAATACTTTCTTCAATCATTGATAAGGTTGGTGAAGAAGCTTTTTGGATGCTGGGGCCATTTCTGAGAGCCGGCAAACGGACCCATCGTCTCGTATACGGAAACAATGTTCTTCGCACCTGTAGCTTGTACGCCATCTGCCGAGATCCCATTGACATATGCCCCGGAGGGAGAGGCCGTCATTTCTTTGAGAAGTGTCTGGAACAAGGCAATGAATATGCATTTTTTCGAATCTTTGAGGCTCGTAATCAAATGTGGCGATATAGATGGTGGAGTTGACCTCATGGAACTTATTGTCCCAAATGACACCCATGCAACCGTAGCAGCTGGAATTTTCTGCGTTTGTCGTGGGGATTCTGAAAAAGCTAGCCGATTTTTCCAGGACTTCGCGGTGAACCACGTACCACTAACAACAGAAATTGTGAGGCATATTGGGGAGGAGCTCATCTACCAGATATCTTGGTTCTATCCTCCATTCATGAATAAGTACTTAGAATCATTCGCTTATCCTAACAACGACCTAGTCAAGTTCCCCGACTGTGCTTTTGACCATGATCCTAATTTTGACACATTTTGCAACGACTGCTACTTATATTACTGCGCAAGGCGTATATGTAACATGCTATAATCGTTAGTCCGAGTCCTCTCTTTACCTTTTCCTATTGTATGTTATCTTCTCCTATATGATTATGTATGTTTTCGTCATGATCTGGTGTTCACAAACAGTTGGTGTACAGAAGCAAATGGTGTACACAACCAGATTGTGTACACCATAACTTGGTGTACACTATTCTATTTTGTAAACCATTGTTTGTTGTAGAGACACCGCTGCTGTACATAATCCATTGATTTGCAAAATCCTATGGTGTATTCAATCCGTTATCATACGTAGTCACTTATAAAGGTGTACATCGTTCATTTTTGTTTCACATAAAAATCCATCCCACCCAACATCCACCTTCACAAGGCTTTCCGCTATTGGCAACAAAGAACACAATATTCCCCAAAAAACATCCGAGTTCTCTAAAAACACACAACTTCTATCCCAAGGGAGAGACGCAAGTTGCCCGGTTATGTCCCCCAACTTTACACATGGTGCATTTGTGAATCCTTGCCTTTTTCGTTGGGACCTGCAGAAATAAAGTCAGACCATTAAGAATTTAAAATAGAAATGTCGTAATTATTTTTAAACATTACAACATCAAGGGAAATTATTTATGGATAGTATACCGGCATCTCCCCAGCTGAAAGTTTTCTTTTTTTGTCGGCCTTCCTGGCGGACACTTACTCTTAGGCGGCTTAATTTCTACACCCTCTGACACCTCAGTCGGAACATCAACGTCCTCTGGGTCTGGAACCGGCAGAATAATGCCTGCTAATGTATCCCCCCCACGTTTTTTTCCGATGCAAATCACCGACTAAACTCTTATACGACAGCTTTCGAATGGTCGCTGCTGCAATTGCATGTCGGCAGGGTAATAAAAGCATCTGGAATTCCCGACAAGTACATGTCCGTTTTTGGAGGGAAACATGATGCTGTACACCGGACCCCGCTGTTACTTCAAAATCCCACGCTGACAGTTCTAGGACGGGAAGTCCTCGGGACAAATCCAACTGCTTAATCAGCTCTTTTTCAACTTCTTGTGGAATAACACCTTGCATTTTCATTATTTTCTTTCGTCTACTCTCATGCCACCTGCTTAGCATCCGCCGGATAAACTCAAACAATGACACGATTGGACAATCCCTGGCAGGAAGTAAGGCATTGTTTAGTGACTCCGCGATGTTACTAGACATCAAGTTATATCTCTCCCCCTCGAAGTAACATCTTGTCCAATGCTTTTTATCTACATTCTCCATGTACTCCCAACAATCTATATCGACTTCCTTCAGCATCGCATAAATCTTTTTAAACTCAGCAACTCGGAATGCATCTCCTGCTAAACCAACAATCTCCTTTTGCCGTTTCTTTTTAAATTTGTTCTTCACATTTCTCTGCAGGTGTACAAGACATGCAGCGTGTTTTGCGAGTGGATACCAGGCATCCTTTGCGGTATAGATAGAGCTGCATCTATCCGAAATTAATGTCAAACCTTCACTGTCTCCAATAATCTCTATTAACTTTTCGAAAAATCACGACCAAGACACCTCATTCTCGCTGTCCACAATGGCAAAAGCTATAGGGAATATCTGGAAGTTCGCATCTTGTCCACTTGTTGTTAGTAGACACTTTTTGTCTTTTCCAGACATGTGCGTCCCATCCACCACAACAACCTTCCTCAAATGGTTCCACCCGTCAATACAAGCCTTCAAAGCCATGAATGCGAACTTAAACCGTGTATCTCCTTTTTCGTCCACTTGTGAATGCAAATGTGTAATTGTTCCCGGATTAGCATACTTGAGTACATAAAAGTACATCGGAAGTAACTTGAATGAAGTCTCCTCTGTTCAATGGGCAGTTGAAATTGCCAACTCTCTTGCTTTCCAACACTTCCAATACGTAGCTGTTACCCTATGCTCCCTTAGGATTGACGGAGCTAAATCTTTTGCCCGTGGTCCTACTAACGACGCATCATACTTCGACCTCAACAAAGCGGCAATGACTTTCGTTGTCGCGTGCTTCGAGAACTCGCCTCTACTATCCGAATCGCACACATGAGTCAAATTTGCCACCCTAACCTCATAAAGTTCCGAATTTCCAACTTTATGCCCCTTCACCCTCCAATCACACATAGGATCAATACATCTCGCATCCACATACAACTTCGCATGGCGGTGGTATCTGAACCTAGTGACCAACTTTATTGCATGTATTGCCAAAGTTATTTTGAAATGCTCTTTGTTCTTGAACATTCTCCCTATGTATATCTCATCATCCTCATACCTCAAATCAACATCGTGGATGTTATATGGTACACATGCCAAATCATTAAAATTAGGAGGCGGATCTTCATACCCATATACATCTACCAACCTCATGCCTTTCTTAACCGACTCCCATCCGTTTTCACGTTGACTTAAAACTTTTCCTGAACTTGCCAAACAAGGTGGATCCTTCAAATCCTCTTCACCGAAAGGCAAATTCACAGGCATCTTTGGCATACGAGGTCGCATATCACCCGACTTTTGTATTGGTGGAGTCGATTCCTTCTGACGAGGAGTTTGTAATACAGGGTCACCGGCAGTTTCACCACTCATATTTCTATACTTTGACGATGACTGTGGTGGTTACTCAGCAAAATCATCATCCCCAAACACAGGAGAATGTCCATTCAACATATTCTAGCAAACTGGCACATTTAAATTCTCAACCCCCAAAGGTGGATCTTTCAAATCCTCTTCACCTAAAGCCACATTCATGGGCATTTTTGGCATAGAAGGTGGGTTCTTCACCGACTTTTGTATAGAAGGAGTCGATTCCTTCACAGGCGGAGTTTTTAAAAAAATTCAGGGTCAGCGCCAGTTTGCCCACTTATATTTCTATACCTTGACGATGAATGGGGTGGTTCCTCAGCAAAATATTCATCCCCAAAAATAGGGGACTGTCCATTCAACATATTCTTGCAAACTGGAACATTTGAATTATCAACCCTCTCTCTGTGATGTCTCGGAAAGTTGTCCAGCTCCACCTGCCGAATCATCTTCTTCGTCGTCTCCATCCACCTCTGACAACCCGTCATTTAAAACTACCTCATGCCAGTAATCCCAATCGTAATCATCATCATCTTCGTCTTCATTACCATCCTCGCCTCCGTCTTCAGAATCATCATCATCGTCGTCATCCTCGTCATCTTCTCCACTCTCCGATTTCGAATCATCTGTACCTCCATCTTTACTTTTGTCGGAACCTTTTTCCCTTCCTAATCCCGCTTCGAACTCCTCCACGTGCTTCCTTAATACCTCATCTTCAATATCCCAGCCTGATTCACATCCACTCCCACTACTCTGTTTCTCTCCTCCATTATCTTCAATGAGAACATAACTGGGTGTTCCCCTCCTTATTTCAGCAGCTACCCCTTCCTTTGCATTCAAAATTACCAGATCATCTCCGACAAGCTCTCGGAAGGTGACGAACATGTTAACAGATTTATCACCTTTATGCAACGATATGAAATTTCTCAAGTCAGAAATCGTAACTATCTCCACTGGTGCTGTCCCGTTCCCATAGAGCTCAGCTAGCGCATCCTCCACCCAGTAACATAGTTCCACCGACACTACACGAGCATCTAAACCATACTCTCCCGTAATTCTTTCCCTTATCCAGTCAATCCCTTCAATATTACTCAAATCTATTGACCCACCCATCCTAGACTTATCAATCTTGAAATCCCAAACACCATTAGAGTACATAATCCAACAGTCTGCCATCACCACAATATTCCCATCCACTTCACCTGTCGGATTCAATAATTAGTGAACATTAGCAGGAAGAGCAGGTGTACAAGTTCGTGGATAATGATTACCTTCGTCCTCTTCATCGAACTCCGATTTCTTCCCTTTTCCTTTCTTCTCGGGATTCATCGAGCTCAAATCGTCGAGAAAACAACAAGGGTTTCTGTACAAGAATCACCAACTTTTTGTTGGGTTTCACCGGACAGGTGCTGATATCTGAGTAATTGTCCAATTTAATATTTTAATTTTACTACTTAATCTACGATTAATTAGCGGTTGTTTCCCGCCAAATTCCAGTTCATTTCTCTCACAATTTTGGGCCTGCATATCTTGCGATTGCTAATTTCCTAACCGGGTACATTTGGGCCCAAAAACCGTCCAGTCCATAGGGTACTTCTTCAATTTCTTCATCCGAGCGAGTATACTCTCAGTATATCCCGTGGTCCACGCGCGCAGAACACCTGAAAATCGGTTTTACACAGACGCATCCGCCTGACCCCACTGAAATACCCACACTTTCCTCTCTCTGTCTCTCTCTCTAAGACCGAGCCTTTTTCTCTCTATCTCACTCCAACACTCAGGGGCAAATTGTCCAGCTTCTCTCTCTCACTTTCTCTCTCACCCATTTTCCCAATTAAAAGTCAAGTGTACCCATATAGCAAATGAAAAGTCAAAAAGTACCCTTTTTGCAAAGAAACCCTAAATAATAATGTGCCACTTTTCTTCTAAAGTAAGACTATTTTGATAACTTTCTGAACACTTAACAAAACATTCATCGATTTCAGATTAGAATAATCCTATAGCAGAGAAAAGACAGGAAAGTATAATTTCATATTATGATATTATAACTTGTCAAAAGGAAAACATGTAGCAGAAAGAAAATAGTGACTTGGATTTTACTCTGAGAAGAAAGAAGCTTGGATTTTACTCTGGAGAAGATCATTTAGGGTTGTTGATTGTTACGGTATTGAAAACAAATGGTTTCACATTGGGGAAGATATCATCAATGTCGAAGTCATCATTGCAATCGATAGACAAATCATCCTTGAAACCCTGAAAACCAGCTTCTCTTTTGGTTTTTCTGCTTATAAATTTTCAGGGTTTGGTATCACATATTTATTTCGACTACGTATATAGTTTTTCGACACAGTCTTATCAAATTATGTGAATTTATTAGCCAATTTTTGTTTACATAAACTTCAAGAATTATACTAAACCAAAACAAAGCTTTTCGATTTTAAACCAATTCAATTTAACCAAATTATCATCTGAATCACATGATAATTTTTTAAGTATTAATTTTAAAAAAAAATCATGTGTCCAACTAATAACAAAAAAGCAAACACCAAAAATCCTAATCCGATAATTGCAACTACATGATTCTCTTTCTTCATGGAAGTCTAAAAGACCTTTTATTTGTTGCTGAGTTTGGCTCCAATGACACTTAACATTTTTCTTCCTTGGATTCTCTAGAATTTCTATTTAATTAGAAGATCTTCCTTTGTATTGCATTACAATTAGAAAACATAATTATCTGTTATCACATTTTTGTATAAATAACAAAATAGGTTTATAATGTCTATTTTGGTTATATGCATAAATGTCTAGAATATATAGAGACATCGATTTTATTTTAAATAGATAAGAAAATTTCTTCCAAATTGTTTTCCTTAAATCAATGCTTAAACCAATGTTAATTGTAAATTTTGCAGATTATCGTGAGTCAATTATACATAAGTCATGTGTGACTAATAAAGTAACTTGTTAGACTTACATTGACATGGTTTCTATGCAAATCAGAACGGGCAGAGGAGTCTATGAGACTTCTTATGCAAATAAGGATCAGTCTTCAGGTATATAGTAAAAATAAAAACATAAGACTTTAGTCGCATTTTGGCCAAATATGCATGTTATGGACATCTTTTTCTTTATTCATTTGAAGATTTTTGTGAACTATATACCTGAAGACTGATCCTTATTGCTCACAATTGCAGAAAGTCATGATTTGCCTAATTGAGATTAAAAAAACTCACAAGACTGCTCTGTGTATTGCCATGAGATGTCTCATATAATAATACTTCATGTTATTGTAACTGATCGGGAAGTACATCATTCTGTTCAAATGTATCCTCCTAGTCTCAAAACGCAAGAATTTTGGCCATTCAAGCTAAGGAAACAGAATCAGGGTTCAAAACAGAGTGTAAAAAAAGATACAGCTTACCGTTTTCAGTACGCAACGATGATTTATAGGTCATTGATGGGGTCTAAATAGTCGTCCAAGATTGGAGGATTTCTTTGGGGACTCGTCTACCTTTGAATTTGTAGGACCCTAAGCTGCAAGTGCACAACGTGCGTTGCAGTACTTAGGGTATCAAACCACAAGGAGGAGGTCAACTACAAAAGAGAAAATCAGGACAACCAAAGACGCAGAGAATTGGGGTTTTGGGGATTGTGTCACGGTTTTTGCAGAAAAAAAAGAAAGCAGATTCACGTCTTATATAGAAGAGGTTGTCAATCAATTCTATAACCAACAGGAAAAGAAAAATTAACTTAAAAGCTTGTAAAAAGGAAATCAGATGAGCAGTGCAGAAAAAGTAAATATTGAAGTGCGTAAATCTCGATTGAAAAGCAGATGGGGGAAACACGTTGGGGATCTTCTCGGGAAATCTATGGGGTTCTAACTAGAAATCAAACTCACAAAATTTAAGCAAACGAGACTATGCGATATTCCCTAAACTGATTCACTGGTTTTAACGACCTAACTTTGACAAACAAGATCGATCTGTGAACGTCTATTTCGCAGGTATACTGTCGTATCCTGCGTCCTAGACACGCAATAAGATCAGGACAATAAATATTAGACATCTTTTGAAGGATGCTCTCTACCCTACTATGGTCTGGATCTGAGATTCAGGACGTTAGTCGCTCACAAGACCCTGCGATCAGACTTCTAGTTCATGATGCTATACTCATGCAATAAGAACGAGTATGGTGAGAAAGAAAACCCTAATCTTCAGCCTAAACAATTGGTTTAAAAAAAGTTAATGAAATTCCCCATTGATCCCCTTAAAGAATACCCAACGAAAGTAAACTACTCAGACATGAAAGAAGAAGTAGAAAACGTGATCGATGAATGCATAACTTGTATAAATCGATAAAAAACAATGAGGGTTCAAGAAGAAATCAATCTCCCTCGAAGAACAAAGTGAAAACCACGAATCAGAGATTCGCGGCCACCAAAAGAATTCTGTAACTTAGAGTATTTCGTGATGCCTAACAAAAACCCTAAACAACAAGTATATATAGGTCTTCAAGTCCCCTTGGTCGTGGATTAGGTCTTGGCTTGCATAAGACGGCTGCGGGTTTAAGTTGGAATTTAAATTGGCTCGGGAACCGCGAGTGGCGTGGCCGCGCGAGCGACTGGCCGTGGCGCGGCCACTGGTCGTCTGGCTTGGCCGTGGCGCGGCCAGCTCGTCTTTTCAGGTGCTTGACGGACCTTCTTACTTCTTCCATAACTTGAGATCCAACCGTGGGATTGTTCTCAAACCACTTCGAGGTGAAAGAGAACTGCAAAGGCTAACTTGTCTTCAAATATGAGCTTGATCTTGTGGTGGGAAGACCTTCATTTGATGTTGAACTTTTGTCCTCGAGCACTATTTCCGGAAGTGTCCATTTTGCTCCAAAATATGCGTCTTTTGCTAAGATTACCTGAAAAGAGTCTTGAACAACCAAATACTCGAAATCTAGTGTTTATGTATTAAAACCTAAGTGAAATGCTTATTAAAGCACTCACTTATGATAGTAAAAATGGGTGAAATATGCATGTTATCAACTCCCCCAGACTTAAACATTTGTTTATCCTCAAACAAAACATAAATCTAAGTAAGGAAAAGAGGTTTGAAAACGTGGAAACTCACCAATACTTGGGAACTCGTCAAGTCTACAATCGACCTGTTTGAGCCACGTAACTCGGAATTCAGCTTCAAGGCGTTTGAGTCTAGTTACCTTGAGCTTTTCACCCTTCCCGGATACACTTCATGGTCCCTTTGAGTATTTTGAGCTCTCTCTTGTTGACCCCTTTATTCATTTAGGCGTGTGTTCTCTATCGAGGGAGTATTTGTCGACGAGACATTATACTCTTCTCTTCCAAACATCTAGACAAACACATTTCAGACACAACTCTCCTATTTTCTCTTCCCTCAGTCGATTTCTCTCTACTTTTCTAGGGTATCATTTTATTTTTTCTATCGACTTTCTTTTCTATTACTTTTTTTCTTTTCTTCTTAGCTTGAGAATGATCACTTCTTTGAAGTTTTCATGATGTCCGCGAACCGTCATTGTCCTTTGTGGATCTCGGGTTGTCATCCTCAAACTAAGGCTTTTCTTTCTATTTTTTTTCCTTTTCTATAACAAGGGAAGATCAAGGAGAGGTTGCATTGCATCTACTTAGTCATGCTAGAGTTTAAAAGAGGAGCAAAGTTCGAAGTACCTCAAGCCCCTTGANGTCATGCTAGAGTTTAAAAGAGGAGCAAAGTTCGAAGTACCTCAAGCCCCTTGACGAGAAGTTTTGATCCATTAGGTGCGGAGTCAACGCAAGATCCTTCGAGTACTCTACAGATTAGAACTTTCTCCGTTTGAATGATCCACTCGCAGTGTTCAACTTAGTAAACCTTGCTTCTAAATCCGTGAGAATGGTCATTAAGGTTCCTTGTTCGAAATGACTTGTACCTAGCAAAGTTCATAGTTTCCGACTAAAAGAAAAACGTTTTGACTCTATAAAACGACTCGATAAATGATGCATGTTTTCTTTAAGACTCATCAAATCAAAGCATAATTAGTAATATAAGAAACCCCCCAGACTTAAATCAAACTGTCCCCAATTTGTTTAAATCGAGTTTAGGTGAAAAAGATAGGTAAATTCAAGTACAAGCTTGTGAAGACTTACTTGAAAGTGGCGTTGGGTTTGGTATGGGTGGATGGGCGTGTGATATGGTTGAGCTAAGTACTTGATCATTCTTCTTATGTATCTGCTTAGAATCGATTTAACTGAACTAAATAAATCGAAAATTTAGCTCGAAAGGAAATGTGTTGCACGGTTGAGCTTCCCTGCTTCGTTTGGTGATGGTGGGCATGTGGTGATTATGGATGAGGGTGGTGATAGGCGTTTGGTGGTAGTGATTGGCTCGCCTTTGTTGAGAAGAATAAGTACTTTCAGTTGTTGAGTACTTGTCTTGGTTCCTTGACCTTTATGAAACACCGTGAATGAGAGATGGAAAATCTTTCGTCCTTGCGTCTTGAAGATTGCATCACCTCAGAAACTTGAAGTTTGGGTCTATGCTGGCCTATCCGGTGACGTGTTCGAGATCCCGGAAGACAGGTGTTGCTAGTTCGAACTTCAATGTCATATGAAATTCTTACTTGACTTTGGTAAAGGTGTCGGTCGCGGAAGAGAGAAGCTAGTCTTCGGGAACTTTCCTCTTCGCGGTTTGGTGAAGGAAGTTGCATCTTCTTCCTTCAATAGCTTGCACAACGGTTTTCATCCTCTAGAACCGTTGTATTCTTCTTCGTCTTCGTGGATACAGGTCTGTTGATCGTGCTAGAAGAAGTTGAATGAGATGGATCATTGACTTAACTTGAATTGGATGGAGTCTTGTCTTGTCTAGCCGTCTTTCATGCAATAGCAACTTGCCGCGGTTGTGGAAGTGATCTTTGCGATCTTTAGGACGTGTTCAAGCCTTGAATCAAGGAGGATGCTTGAAAGGCTTGACACATGTTGAAGGAGATCCGGTTTGGTGAAGTTAGGGATGGAAAACGTCTCAGAAGAGGGTCGGCCGCACGACGGGTTATCGCGGCCGCGGCCAGGCGTGTCTCCTCCGCGCCATCGTTGCTCGTGGCGCGGCCAGGCTCCTTCTGGCCGGCCAACGGGCAGTTCGTCGCGCGGTGAGTGTTCTTCGAAACTCATTCTTCATATTTTTGGAATTTTCTGGTTTTTTTTATTTTTTGTGCTTTTCTTGGTTTTTCTGATTTTTTTTGTGCTTTTGAGGTTTATGTAATTGTTGTAGACTAAGAAGAAACCAAAACTAAAGATTAGTATGTTTAAGGAGATGAGAAAGAGAGTACCTAAAATGGGTTGTCTCCCATTGAGCCGCTCTTGTTTAGAGTCTTTTAGCTAGACTTTGGTAGTTTGGGAGCTTAGTTGGTGGTTGGGTTCGACCTTAGGCAAGGTCTTTTTGCCTTCTACGCAGCCTCTTCAGCTAAGGGCTCCTCGATTCTCTCCATGATTGCATCTTCATCCCTCTCAAGAAGATATTTCTTCATGGTGTATGGTATCGCGGGATAGAACTTCTTCCCATCAATATTGGCGAATGAGACTCGCCTATTGGGCCAATCCATGATGGCTCCTGCAGTGGCTAAGAATGGCCATCCCAAGATGAGAGGCGCAGCTTCTTCTTGGCGAGTTTTGACTATGTAGAAGTCTACCAGGATTCTACAATCGCCATTGATGATCGGGAGATGATAAATGACTCCTTTTGCGGATGCAAAAAATTTCAGTCGGGAAGACGCATTTCACACCAAGTTTTCGTGCTACACTAGCCGGCATGATGTTTATGCATGACCCCGAATCGCATAGAGCGTTCTTGAAAGTGTTACCTCAGATGCTGCAAGTTGTGAGGTACTGCTCGTGGCCTTGTACCTTGTGGAGGTTTCTAATCCGCTTACCGGCCCTAGCGGGGTTGAAAAGGCCTTGAATGTCGGATGATAACATGCATATTTTACCCAATTTTACCATCATAAGTGTATGCTTTAATAAGCATTTCACTAAGGTATTAATATTTATTTAGTATTTTTCGAGTATTTCTGTGTCCAAGACTCTTTTCAGGAAATCTTAGGAAAAAGAATGTAAAACGGAGCAAAACGGACATTTTCGGAACATGAGTTTTTCTACAGAAGTTTAGAAAAAGACAGAGACCTTCCCACCACGAGATCATGCTGAATTTTGGTGACAAGGTAGCCCGATCTACTAACTTTCACGTCGAAGTGGTTTGAGTCCAATCCCACGGTTGGATCTCAAGTTATGAAGAAAGTAAAAAGGCCTGTCAGATCCTCAGAAGAAGGATGGCCGCGCCAGGAAAGCTCAGAAGACCATGATGATGATGACATCATGATATAAGATTGGAATCACTCCAACTTATGATCATTCGATGATCAAGAGATTCCAAGCTTAAGCTTGCGGAAGGTGGAAAGAAGGTAGATATGGAGGTGGAACTGATCGACTCACTCAATCAAATGAACAAACAAGATTGTTTGAATCACTTGGGTGCAAATGCTTAACTTATATGGATACGTAATGAATGCAAATGGTCAACATGGGTGCAAATGCTTAACTTATATGGATACGTAACAAATATGGAATGTCAACTTAGAGTAATGCAGCGGACGAATGATTTATGACAATAGAAAAAGAGTGAAAAAAGTGATCAGCAAATATGGGAATACTATAATAAACACGGTAACAACACTAATGATGAATCGCAAATGATCTAAACGAATTTTTTTTGATTTTTTTTTTAATGCTTAAGAATAAGAATGCCGTGCAATAACAAATCGCATAAACAATAATCACTATGGATGAACACAGAAACAGCAACAGATGCAAAGAGATCGATCTAATATATATATATATATATATATATTTTTTGATGTTATGAATGATGGAATGACAATAACAAAAACAAATCAAGCAAGCAGAAACAATTTTTTTTTTGGCTTTAAGAAATCAAAATAACAAAAACAAAAACAAAACAGAATTGAAATGAATAGATAAAAGATAGAAACAACCTGATAGATAGGAGCTTTTGAAGCTCTGATATCAGATGATATAAGATTGGAATCACTCCAACTTATGATCACTCGATGATCAAGAGATTCCAAGCTTAAGCTTGCGGAAGGTGGAAAGAAGGTAGATATGGAGGTGGAACTGATCGACTCACTCAATCAAATGAACAAACAAGATTGTTTGAATCACTCAAAAACAATCTTAATCTGCAGATCAATAGACCAAAAGTATCTCACACACTTAGGAACTAAAGACAAGAACAAAAGAGCAAAGGAATCCACCTAAGACTCTAATGAACAACACAAAAGAAAAGACTTTTGTAAGATGAATAATACTTTTCTGATTTCTAAAAGATGAATGGTGCCTTACAATGACAGAATAATCGAGCTTATATAGGGCTCATTACATAAGGAAGTTAACGGTAATAAAAGAAATACTCAAATGAATCAAATAATCTACATTTAAACAATATGGCCGTTGGAGTGGATTTGCTTGGCCAAAAAGGAAAATCGTGGACTCTTGTATCTTGACAGCTACTGGATGATTCCATGGCTTGTTAATCTCCTAATAACTCTCTTGATATTCACGAAATAAATATAGAACCGTTGACCCTTGTCCTTTAATGATTCTGGCGCCAAATATGGAAAGTATGAGATCAACTTTTAAACCATAATGAATTTGGCATGAAACCAATTCGACGAGCTCTCTGGTTGAGTAAAGATTCCACGCCAAGTCGTTTTGTTTCGGTCGGAATCCTCCAATTAGTGCGCCTATGTCCAAATCGGGAAAGCTCCGGTTCACCCAAATTGTAAAAATAATAACTTCCTCATGTGAGCTCGGCTTGAGCTGATTCAACTTCGGCATGATTCTCTGATGAGTTGAGTTTCCAAGACAATTGGATTTGATGCTTGGTTCATCTTGGTTTGGCCGGAGTGACTCAATAAGTGATTGTAGCTCTTCATAGGGTCCATTGGAGCTTTGGATGGGGTTAGAACATGTAAAACAATTTACCTCATTAAAACCTTTCCTGGAAAACCAATTGGGATAAAACCAAAGATAAGGAAAAAGAGTACAAATGGTCACATCCCATTTGTAAGCCTTGGCTCCTATTTGAGTTAAAACCAGCTCGCATGTCTCCTTAGCTTTCCTCAGCTTCATGCTATCCTCCTTATGACTCCAGGTTCTGTGCTCCTTGGCTGATGATGACTTTATGTCCTCATCATACTCTCCCTCTTGAAAAGGTTTCGACCTCGAAACTATATCCCCTGCACCAAGAGAAAGCAAGTTAGTATTGTGCATCATTAGAGGGGTTAAAGAGTTACCTCGGGTAATGGTTTGCATGTGGCTTGGATATGATCGATGCTGGGAATCTGGTGGTTCTTCTTTGATCAGCAGAGAAGCAATTACTCCTCTCTTAAGTTTTTTTTTTACTTCTTTGGGCAGCAGCATAGTTGTCTTGGTGAAAACTCCTTTTTCACACTTGTTGTCGCCATTGATCTTTGGGGGTTCGTACTCTTGTTGCTTCTTCTCTGTTCCTGCAAGTTTCTCTACAGTTTTGACAAGAGACAAGTGTGTTATAACAGTCATGGTATCATTAGAAACAGAGGGGCAAGACTCAGTTTGAGTTACTTCATCTAATTTCTCAATAACGTGTGGGTTAAGATAAATAATCTCATCTATAGGTTTCGCCACTAAGACTTTTTCTCCTTCATATTTTCTGACCTTAACAAGTTTAACATCACAAAATTAGAATCATTAGAAATAAACTTGAGTTTCGGGTGACTTACCTGATCAGAACTCTCATTAAGTCCTGGTTTTGTATATGCCAAGGTATATGATTTTATCAAGTGATCTGGTAGCTCTTCTTGGATCGAAGTGAAGCTGGTGATAACTTCATCTTCTTCAGGGCCAGGTTTGCACGTTTTGACCTCAGCATATTGTTGTTTCATGTCACGATCTAGACCTGCATCACTCTCCTTTGGCAAAGACAAGTGCATTAATCTTGAATTGAAAATTTCAAAATCTGTTTTAACTAGACTATCACTTAACTTAGACAAATTCGGTTCAGGCTCTAGTGATGTTGATTTTATAACCTGTCTTTCTGGACAAGTTGCAGCAAAGTGTCCTCTCTTATGACATCTATAACAGATAGTGCTAGCTATTTTATAGGATTGAGAAGACTTACATTGAGCATCGCTTCCTTTCGGTTCAAGCAAAGACTTGGAACTCTCCTTTTGTACTTCATCTTGTGGTTTTGGAAGTTGAACGCCCTTTGATGGTACCACTCGTTTAGTAGTTGTTTCCTTCTCTTGAGTGTTGGGAAACACTTTCTTTGGTTCAGTAAAACAATCTTTCTTTGGCTTAGCTTTTGGATTCTATCTTGTTGCTAGAATCCATGTCCTTAGGTCGGGGTTTGAATCAATCTTCACATAGTATTGTTTGTTTGCTTCAGCATCCTTTACAAACTCTTCATACATGATCCTCTTCATGTCTTCCCAAGAATAATCTAGTTCATCGAAGTCAATTCTCATGTAGTCTTCCCTTTCCCAATGTCTAAACGCATCCTCCGTGAGAGTTTCTTTAGCATAAGATGTCTTCTCCTCCTCTGATATTTGGTTTGACTGAAACCAATTATCCATGTCTCTCTCCCATCTTAAGTATGCTTCTGGTCCTTGGCTATGTCCTGAAAATGAGATGTACTGCGGCTCTTGTTCCTCCTCTTCAGTCCCTGATTCATCCTCGTGGTTCCAATGTTCCTCATCAAATTCTGCTGTTTCTTCTAAACTGATTTGAGAATCTGTTTCTTCACACCACAGCTTGTCTTCATGGTAAGGCTCCACGAGCTGGTCTGGTTCTTCTCCATGATTGAACTCTACTTGTTCTGGTTCACCAACGTGGTCTCCTTCTTCTAGACTGACTTGCGATTCAATCTCTTCACACCATGAATCTCCTTCACGGCTTTCTCCTATGTCGCCTTCTTGGTCAGTTTCTTCCTCATATCAACTATGGTGGCTTGTGGTGTCTCGGGAGTTGTCTGGTGGCTCAGGCTCAAGTTCTCCATCACCTGGTTCTTTTTCAAA
The DNA here is from genome assembly GCA_020283515.1 of Alliaria petiolata. Lineage (NCBI taxonomy): Eukaryota > Viridiplantae > Streptophyta > Magnoliopsida > Brassicales > Brassicaceae > Alliaria > Alliaria petiolata. The sequence continues at coordinate 782,239 of JAHZTW010000010.1, read as the reverse complement.
CTAAGAGTCTGAATAATCATCTTAATGCCACGCTTCTACTCCATCCTCATCATCTTCTTCCAACCTCTGGTTTTGCTCATCGCCATTGTCTTCATATGCATAATTGTATAGATCTTCTTCCTCTGAATCATTGTACTCCATTGTCTCTGGAGTTGGCGTACCTTGCACAAAGATGAGAGAAAAGAAAGGTGAATTAAGTTGCAAATCAACACAAAAGGAAAAAGCAAATAATGGCAAAACACAAAAAAAAAGAAAAAAGTTTTTTTTTTTTTTTTTAACTAATGAATGCAAATGGTCAACATGGGTGCAAATGCTTAACTTATATGGATACGTAACAAATATGGAATGTCAACTTAGAGTAATGCAGCGGACGAATGATTTATGACAATAGAAAAAGAGTGAAAAAAGTGATCAGCAAATATGGGAATACTATAATAAACACGGTAACAACACTAATGATGAATCGCAAATGATCTAAACGAATTTTTTTTGATTTTTTTTTTAATGCTTAAGAATAAGAATGCCGTGCAATAACAAATCGCATAAACAATAATCACTATGGATGAACACAGAAACAGCAACAGATGCAAAGAGATCGATCTAATATATATATATATATATATATATTTTTTGATGTTATGAATGATGGAATGACAATAACAAAAACAAATCAAGCAAGCAGAAACAATTTTTTTTTTGGCTTTAAGAAATCAAAATAACAAAAACAAAAACAAAACAGAATTGAAATGAATAGATAAAAGATAGAAACAACCTGATAGATAGGAGCTTTTGAAGCTCTGATATCAGATGATATAAGATTGGAATCACTCCAACTTATGATCACTCGATGATCAAGAGATTCCAAGCTTAAGCTTGCGGAAGGTGGAAAGAAGGTAGATATGGAGGTGGAACTGATCGACTCACTCAATCAAATGAACAAACAAGATTGTTTGAATCACTCAAAAACAATCTTAATCTGCAGATCAATAGACCAAAAGTATCTCACACACTTAGGAACTAAAGACAAGAACAAAAGAGCAAAGGAATCCACCTAAGACTCTAATGAACAACACAAAAGAAAAGACTTTTGTAAGATGAATAATACTTTTCTGATTTCTAAAAGATGAATGGTGCCTTACAATGACAGAATAATCGAGCTTATATAGGGCTCATTACATAAGGAAGTTAACGGTAATAAAAGAAATACTCAAATGAATCAAATAATCTACATTTAAACAATATGGCCGTTGGAGTGGATTTGCTTGGCCAAAAAGGAAAATCGTGGACTCTTGTATCTTGACAGCTACTGGATGATTCCATGGCTTGTTAATCTCCTAATAACTCTCTTGATATTCACGAAATAAATATAGAACCGTTGACCCTTATCCTTTTATGATTCTGGCGCCAAATATGGAAAGTATGAGATCATCCGGTTTAAAAGTTGAATTTTGGCATGAAACCAATTCGACGAGTTCTCTGGTTGAGTCAAGATTCCACGCCAAGTCAGTTTGTAGCTTAATTCCTTCTGGTTCGTTCGGAATCCTCCAATTAGTGCGTCTATGTCCAAATCGGGAAAGGTCCGGTTCACCCAACTTGTAAAAATAATAACTTCCTCATGTGAGCTCGGCTTGAGCTGATTCAACTTTGGCATGATTCTATGATGAGTTTAGTTTCTAAAACAATTGGATTTATTGCTTGTTTCATCTTGGTTTGGCCGGAGTGACTCAATAAGTGATTGTAGCTCTCCATAGGGTCCATTGGAGCTTTGGATGGGGTTAGAACATGTAAACCAATTTGCCTCATAAAAACCTTTCCTGAAAAACCCATTGGGATAAAACCAAGGATAAGGAAAAAGAGTACAAATGGTCACATCCCATTTGTAAGCCTTGGCTCCTATTTGAGTTAAACCCAGCTCGCATGTCTCCTTAGCTTTCCTCAGTTTCATGCTATCCTCCTTATGACTCCAGGTTCCGTGCTCCTTGGCTGATGATGACTTGATGTCCTCATCACATGAACCTCCCGTGGCGCGGCCAGAACAAGTGACTCACAACAATTCAGACAAACGAGACTAGGCGATTTTCCCTAAACTGGAATCACTGGTTTTAACGACCTAAACTATCTCGAGCAAGATCAATCTATGTTATGCCAAGTGCGCAGGACTACTCTCGCATCCAACGGCCCAGGCAAACATGCAGTAATGATTGGGACAATAAATGTTCACGACTTCTCCTTAGGTATGCATGAGCATCCCATAAGTGTTGCGTTCCACCAAACTAGGTTTGGATCTGAAATTCAGCAGGTTAATAGTTTTCAAAGTTCCTAAAATCAGACTCTAGTTCATGACTCTAGATTCATGCAATAATAACAAGTTTAATAATAAAAAACCCTAATCTACGGTCTAAACAATCGGTTCAAGAACAGTTAATGAAATTCTCCATAGATCCCTTTAAAGAACACCCAACGAAAATAAACTACTCAGACATGAAAGAAAAAGTAGAAAACGAGATTGATGAATGCATACTTATATAATAATTAAAAAGTAAGAAAGGTTTCAACGGAAATCGATCTCCCTCGAAGAACAAGGATGGAGATCGAGAGAGAACGAGATCCGCGACCACAAAGTTAGCCGAGAATCAAAGCAAAGAAAACGTGAAATAACTCTCTTTATGAAACCCTAAACATCGAGTATATATAGGTCTTTAAGTCCCCTTTGGCGTTAATTAGGTCTTGGTGTGCATAAGACGGCTGCGGGTTTAAGTTGGGCTTCAAATGGGCTCAATAATCGTCAAGTAGCTGGCCAGCCGAGCGACTGGTCGTGGCGCGGCCACTGGTCGTCTGTTAAGACCGTGGCGCGGCCAGCTTAGTATTCTGGGTGCTTGACGGACCTTCTTGCTTCTCCCATAACTTGAGATCCAAACTTGGGATTGTCCTCAAACCATTTCGAGGTGAAAGACAGCTGATTAGGCTATCTTGTCTCCAAATATGAGCTTGATCTTGTGGTGGGAAGGCCTTCGCCTGATATTGAACTTATGTCCTCGAGCACTATTTCCGGAAATATCCATTTTGCTCCAAAATATGCGTCTTTTGCTAAGATTACCTGAAAAGAGTATTCAACAACCAAATATTCAAAATCTAGTGTTTATGCATTGAAATCATAGTGAAATGCTTATTGAAGCACTCACTTATTATAGTAAAAACGGGTAAAATTTGCATATTATCAACTCCCCCAGACTTAAAACTTTGTTTGTCCTCAAACAAAACAAAAATCTAAGTAAGGAAAAGATGTTTGAAAACGTGAAAACTCACCAATACTTGGGAAATCATCAAGTCTAGCAATCGACCTGTTTGAGCCACATAACTTGGAATTCAAATTCAAGGCGTTTGGGTATAGTTACCTTGAGCTTTTCACACGTCCCAGATACGCTTCATGGTCCCTTTGAGTATTTCGAGCTCTCTCTTGTTGACCACTTTATTCATTTAGGCGTGTGGTCTTTATCTAGGGAGTATCAGTCGACGAGACATTATATTCTTCTCTCCCAAACATTTAGACAAAGACATTTCAGACACAACTCCCCTATTTTCTCTTCCCTTAGTCGATTTCTCCCTACTTTTCTAGGGTATCATTTTATTTTTTCTATCGACTTTCTTTTTCTTTTCTTTCTTCTTAGCTTGAGAACGATCACTTCTTCGAAAATTTCATGATGTCTGCGAACCGTAATTGTCCTTTGAGGAACTTGGGTCGCTGTTCTCAAGCTAAGATTTTTCTTTTTCTTTTTTTCTTTTTCTGTAACAAGGGAAGATCAAGGAGAGGTTGCATTGCATCTACTTAGTCATGCTAGAGTTTAAAAGAGGAGCAAAGTTCGAAGTACCTCAAGCCCCTTGACGAGAAGTTTTGATTCATTAGGTGCGGAGTCAACGCAAGATCCTTCGATTACGCTAGAGATTAGAACTTTCTCCGTTGCAATGATCCACTTGCAGAGTTCAAATTAATAAACCATGCTTCTAAATCCGTGAGAATGCTCATTAAGGTTCTATGTTTGAAGCGACTTGTACCTAGCAAAGTTCATAGTTTCCGACTAAAAGAAAAAAAATTTGACTCTATAAAACGACTCGATAAATGATGCATTTATGCTTAAGACTTATCAAATCAAAGCATGGTTAGTAATATAAGAACCCCCCCCCCCCCAGATTTAAATCAAAATGTCCCTTGTTTGTTTAAATCGAGGTTATGTGGAAAAGATAGGTAAATTCAAGTACAAGCTTGTGAAGACTTACTTGAAAGTGGCATTGGGTATGGTGTGGGTGGTTGGACATGTGGTATGAGTGAGCTAAGGACTTAATCATTCTCCTTATGTCCCTGCTTAGAATCGATTTAATTGAACAAAAGAAATCGAAAATTTAGCTCTAAAGGAAATGTGGTGTGCGGTTTGAGCTTCCTTGCTTCGTTTGGTGGTAGTGGACGTGTGGTGATGATGGATGATGGTGGTGATATGTGTTTAATGGTGATGATTGGCTCGCCTTTGTTGAGAAGAACAGGTACTCCGGTTTTTTAATACTCGTCTTGGTTCCTTGACCTTTGTGAAACACCTTGAATCAGAGATGGAAAATCTTTTGTCCTTGCGTCTTGAAGATTGTGTCATCTCAGAAACTTGAAGTTTGGGTCGATGCTGGCATGTCCGGTGATGTGTTCGGGATACAGAAAGACAGTTGTTGCTAGCTCGAACTTCAATGCCATATGAAATTCTTACTTGGCTTCGGTAAAAGTTTCAGTTGCGGAAGAGAGAAGGTAGTCTTCGGGAACTTTTCTCTTCGCGGTTTGGGTAAAGGAAGTTGCATCTTCTTCCTTCTGGAGCTTGCACAACGGTTCTGGAGGTTGAGAACGTTGTATTCTTCTTCGTCTTCGTGGATACAAGTCCGTTGAACATACATGAAGAAGTTGAATGAGATGGATCATTGACTTAACTCGACATGGATGGAGTCTTGTCTCACCGTCTTTGATGCAACAGCAGCATACCGCGGTTGTGAAATTTGTATTTGCGGTCTTCAGGACGTGTTCAAGTCTTGAATCAAGAAGGAAACTTGCAAGACTTACAAGAGGTTGAAGGAGGTCCGGTTTGGTGATGTTCGGAATGGAAAAAGTTGCAGAGGAAGGTTGGCCGCGCGACGGTTAGTCGCGGCCGCGGCTAGGCATGTCTTCTCCGCGCCATCGTGGCTCATGGCGCGGCCAGGCTCCTTCTGGCCGGCCACGGGCGGTTCGTCGCCCAGTGGGTGTTCTTCAAAACTCCTTCATATTTTTGGTCTTTTTTGTTTTTCTGATTTTTTGTACTTTTCTTGGTTTTCTGATTTTTTTTTACTTTTGCGGTTTATTTGAATGCTGTAAACTAAGAAGAAATCAAAACTAAAAATTAGTATGGTTAAAGAGATGAGAAAGAGAATACCTAAAATAGGTTGTCTCCCATTGAGCCGCTCTTGTTTAGAGTCTTTTAGCTAGACTTTGGTAGTTTGGGAGCTTAGTTGGAGAGTGTGCTCTACCTTAGGCAAGGTCTCTTTGCCTTATGTGGAGCATCTTCTGTTGAAGACTCTTCAAGTCTCTCCATGATTGCATCTTCATCCCTTTCAAGAAGATGTTTCTCCATGGTGTATGGTATCGCGAGATAGAACTTCTTCCCATCGATATTGGCGAATGAGACTCGCCTATTGGGCCAATCCATGATGGCTCCTACAGTTGATAATAATGGCCATCACAAGATGAGAGGTGCAGCTTCTTCTTGGCGAGTTTTGACTATGTAGAAGTCTACCGGTATTCTACAATCGCCAATGATGATCGGGAGATCATAGATGACTCCTTCCGCGGCTGCGAAAGATTGGTCCGCCAAACTAATCTTGACTTTTGTTGGCTCCCCTTGTTTGATGCCGAGCTTCCATGCTCCCCATTCGGTTATCACGTTGATGCAGGAGCCAGAATCACAGAATGACTTACCAAAATCAACTCCTCTGATGCTGCAAGATATCTGGAAACGGCCGTGATCCTGAATCTTGTGGAGGTCCCGGATTTGTCGGCCTCTTCTTGCGTGGTTGAAATTATGTTTGATCCACCCCAAGGATTCTCTACTCTCCGCAAAGTATAGGCCGATTAGATGTTCTGTGTAAGCCTGTTCGAATGTAACTTCGTGTGGGAGGGCTCGAGCAAGAGCATTGAATTGCTCTAGACCTTGAGGATCAATGCGGGCCGGGTACCAGTCATATACTCCCGCTCGCGGCATCATCATCACTTCCTCGATGTTGGTGCAGCTGACCTTATCAAAGTGAATGCGAGCTCCTTCTTTTCCTTCAAGACTGTCCCCGAAGAATTTGGCCAAGTCGTAAATCTCCCATGCTTCTTCAAAGGATATATCGCTCGGGATAGTCTTGACTTTGTTGATAAACTCTATCCACCTCTCCCTCAAAATATGCTTGGTCAGAGGTCTCACCAGCTTTGATGGATTGCCTCCAATGGTAAAAGGCATTCCTAGGATCTCCGGTGACGATTCTCGAGATGTCCCGAGCGAGGGGATCGGTTCGAATGCACAGTGTGGCTCAATAAAATGGCAGAATATAAAGAAGGGAGAGAAATGTCATATATAGAAAAGGGTGTCAACCAAGTCTATAACCAACGGGAAAAGAAAATTCAACTTAAGTGCTTGTAAAAAGGAAATCTGGTGAGCACTGCAGAAAAAGTAAATATTGAAGTGCGTAAATCTCGAGTTGTAAAGCAGATGGGGGAAACACGTTGGGAATCTTCTCGGGAAATCTATGGGGTTCTAACTAGATATCAAACTCACAACAATTCAGACAAACGAGACTAGGTGATTTTCCCTAAACTGGAATCACTGGTTTTAACAACCTAAACGTTCACGACTTCTCCTTAGGTATGCATGAGCATCCCATAAGTGTTGCGCTCCACCAAACTAGGTTCGGATCTGAAATTCAGCAGGTTAATGGTTTTCAAGGATCCTAAAATCAGACTCTAGTTCATGACGCTAGATTCATGCAATAAAAGCAAGTTTGATAAGAAAGAAAACCCTAATCTACGGTCTAAACAATCGGTTCAAGAATAGTTAATGAAATTCCCCATAGATCCCCTTAAAGAACACCCAACGAAAATAAACTACTCAGACATGAAAGAAGGAGTAGAAAACGAGATTAATGAATGCATACTTGTATAAATCAATAAAAAGTAAGAAATGTTTCAACGGAAATCGATCTCCCTCGAAGAACAAGGATGGAGATCGAGAGAGAACGAGATCCGCGGCCACAAAGTTAGCCGAGAACCAAAGCAAATAAAACGTGAAATGAACTCTCTTTATGAAACCCTAAACATCGAGTATATATATGTATTCAAGTCCCCTTGAGCGTCAATTAGGTCTTGCCGTGCATAAGACGGCTGCGCGTTTAAGTTAGGCTTCAAATGGGCTCGGGAATCGTCAGGTAGCTGGCCGGCCGACGACTGGTCGTGGCGCGGCCACTGGTCGTCTGGTAATGTCGTGGCACGGCCAGCTTGGTCACTGGGTGCTTGACAGACCTTCTTACTTCACACATAACTTGAGATCCAACCGTGGGATTGTCCTCAAACCACTGTGAGGTGAAAGACAGCTGATTAGGCTACCTTGACTCTAAATATGAGCTTGATCGTGTGGTGCGAAGGCCTTCGTCTGATGTTGAACTTATGTCTTCGAGCACTATTTCCGGAAATATATATTTTGCTCAAAAATATGCGTCTTTTGCTAAGATTACATGGAAAAAGTCTTGAACAACCAAATACTCGAAATCTAGTGTTTATGCATTAAAACCTTAGTGAAATGCTTATTAAAGCACTCACTTATTATAATAAAAATGGATAAAATATGCATGTTATCATGGTGGCGATGAGGTAGAAGACAACGGGAACAGAGGTGAAGATACAAGAATAGGCAGAAGAACCATGATGTAGAAGAATACCATATCAAAGGAGATCATGTCAAAGAAAAGCATAGTTTTCTAATAAATCCTGTTTTGTTTTTCTTAGTTTAGCCATCTATATTTCATGTAGTGTTGTTCATTTTTTAGAAAAAAAAGAGATTCATAAACCCTTGTTTTGGCTGCTAAATATGGAATTTAATTAGCAGCGTGAGATATTGAGTTTCTTTTGAAATAATTTATGTATTACTTCTTGCTCTTTAGTTATCTTTGGTGTTGAATAGATTTGTACTTACTATAGAAAAAGTCTTGCAAGATTTGTCCTTGACTTTTAAAAGCTGTTTCCGACTACAAGATTTGAATCAAAACACATTCAAGATCAAATTACATCATGAGATACGCATGTAATCTTTCATCTTCTTTGCATTTGTCTTCTTTGGAATAAAAGCCAGAATTGTAGAATTTATACTTTTCGCAAAAACAACTTTAACGAAGAATGGCTGAACAATGTTAAGAACAAGACAAACAATGTAGAAACAGAGAAAACAGAGAATAAAGAACACTTTTGCTGAATAATATTTTATAAAGAGAAAAAATGTAACTGCACCCATTAACCTATGTACTCAGACCAACCCCAACGGAGATTTTAGGTGTTTAATTAAGTGTTCTTAATAATAAAACTGAATAAAAAATAGTTTAGGATGTCTTAGGTTTTAGAGCAGTATCTAAATTAAGATCTTTTTTTTTGGGTTAAGAACACACACGTGGCAAGGTGGGAGTGGACGATGAAAAATTAATAAAAATATATTTAAATAAATTTATGAATATTAATAAAAATACAAAAGTTTTTACTTAAACTTTTTATTTTTTAAAAATCGTTTTTAAGACACCCATCAAAAGTGTCTCCATTGTATGCTCTAAACACAACAAAATACCACAAAATATCTTATATACATAAAGTACACAAAATATTAATAACTAATCAATAAGACTCACACTAATGATGTCTCTATTGGACTTGCTCTCATTATGTCATATATTATTAATACATAAAATTAAACTCTCCAATTGAATAAAAATTGAAACTAACAAATAAGATACTTATTGCCATTTATTCCCATTTACTCCCAATTTGAATCACTCTTCAACACTCTCCCTTGATTCAAACTTGTACACTCCACAAATCTTACTTTTGAAGTAGTCAAATTTGTTCTTGGAAAATGCCTTATTTAGAACATTTGCACTCTGCTCATTTGTGGTGTGATACTCCAAAGTAATTGAACCTTCACTAACCAAGTCTCTGATGAAATGTACTTTGATTGATATATGCTTCGTTCTTCCATGATTTGCTGGATTCTTGGTCATTGCTATGGTCGCCTTGTTGTCAAAGAAAATTGTTGTTGCCTTCATTTGCTCATGCTTGATGTCTGCTATAATTCTTCTTAACCAAACTATTTTACATGCTTCTGAAGTAGCTGATGTATACTCAGGTTTTGATGATGATAGAGCTATCACGTTCTGCTTCTTTGAACTCCAACAATCTGCTCCATAACCCAGACTAAAAACATGGCCTGAAGTGTTCTTTATGTCTTGAACAGATCCTGCCCAATCACTATATGTGAATCCAACTAATTCAAACTCTGAACCTGTGTTGTACCATAGCCCGAAATCTGTTGTTCCAGCAGTATACCTCAACAACCTCTTTGCTGCTCCAAAATGCTGCTTTGTAGGACTGTGCATAAACCTTGAAATTGCACTCACATCAAAAGAAATATATGGTCTTGTATGAGTTGGATAGATAAGACCTCCAACTAGGCTCATGAATCTTGTTTCATCTTCCATCTGCAGCTTCTTATTCACATTCATAGGAGTTTCTAGCACATTGCAATTTGTCATGTTGAACGTTTTGAGCAAATATGATGCATACATGTGTTGAGACACAAAAATGCCATCCTACACTTGTTTGACTTCAAGACCAGGAAATATATGCAGTAAACCCAGATCTGACATTTCAAACTTCTTCATCATGCATTCTTTGAAATCAGCAACAAGTGAAGCACTAGAACCCATGTAAATCATATCATCTACATATAAGAACACAATAAGGATATCACCTCCATCTTGCTTCTTTATGTAGAGAGTAAGCTCACTTTTGCTTCTTTCAAAACCATTTTCTGAAAAAAAATGAATCAATCTTGTTGTACCAGGCTCTATGAGCTTGCTTGAGCCCATACAATGCCTTATACAATTTGTAAACGAATCTATCTTTTCCTTGAACCACAAAACCTTCAGATTGATCAACATAAACCTCTTCAAGTAGCTCACCATTCAAGAAATCTGACTTAACATCAAACTGATATATTGGCCAATGAATATGAGGTCCTAAGGCAAGTAGAGTTCTTACAGTGTCAAACCTTTCCAGTGAAGAGAAAGTTTTTTCATAATACACTTTATACTCTTGGGCATATCCCTTAACCACAAGGCTTGTTTTATACTTTTGAATGCTACCATATGCATGATACTTAGTTTTAAACACCCACTTTACACCAATTGAGTGTTTACCTTCATAAAACTCAACTAGCTGCCAAGTGTGATTCTTCTCTATGGATGTTATCTCTTCATCCATTGCTTTGCACCAGTCTTCTTTCTTCGCAGCCTCATTGCAAGTTCCAGGATCAGAAGTAAAAAATGCATGACGAACCTCATAAATGTCTTGCAGGGATCTGATTTTTTGAGGTAGACGTTCATCTTCACTGTTGCTTGACCCACTGCCACTTCTGGAATTATGTGAACTAGGGACTGGATTTGTTGGTGTATTAGTCTCAGATCTAATTGGACTTTGATTCCGTTCCTGCACATCATTGTTTTCCATAGAAATTTCCACCAGCTTACCATTATCACCTTCATGCCAACTTCAAACCGCTTCTTCATCAGAAGTAACGTTTCTGCTTTCAACAATCTTCCCACTCATAGGATATACAATCTATATCCTTTAAATTGTGAACAATATCCAAGAAATATGCATTTCTCAGATTTGTCATCAAGCTTCTTCCTGTTATGAGTGTTAATAAGAGAATATGCAACACTACCAAAAACTCTTAAGTGACTTACCCCAGGTTTTCTTCCACACCATGCTTTATATGGAGTTCTCTTTAGGACTGATCTTGTAGGTGAAATGTTCAGCAAATACACTGCTATTCTCATGCTTTCAACCCAAAAATGATTTGGTAGATTCCTCTGTTTTAACATGCTTCTGGCCATCTCCACCACGGTTCCGTTTTTCCTTTATGCTACACCATTTTTCTTAGGTGTGTAAGCTGTAGTAAGCTCATGATGTATTCCTTCATTCTCACAGAATTTGTTGAACTAAGTAGATATGAACTCTCCTCCTCTGTCAGTTCGCAACACCTTGACTTTCTGTTCACTTTGTTTCTCCACAAATGCCTTGAATTGCTTAAACATTTTGAATGTTTCTCCTTTAGACTCAAAAAATTAAACCCAGCTCATCCTATTGTAGTCATTTGTCAACATCAGAAAGTACTTGATTCCTGCAAGAGATGATGTCTGCATAGGACCACATAAATCAGCATGAACAATCTCAAAAAGTTGAGTTGCTCTCCTTGCTTTACCCACTGGAAACGACATGTGTGTTTGTTTTCCATATATGAAACCTTCACACAAATCACGAGCATTGATCTTTGGTAAACTAACCACCATATCTTTCCGATTGAGTACCTTTAACCCATTCTAATGTAGATGCCCATACCATAAGTGTCACAACTTTGAATCTTCTGAAACCTTAACAACCGAAGCACTTGCTTCAACATAAGACATCTCTAATGGGTATAGATTGTTTGATGTCTTCCTCACCACTGCTAACGTGAGACCAGTTCTCTTATCCTTGATGACACATACATTCTCATCAAAGAAAATAGAGCAATTTTTTCCCACCATTTCTCTAACACTTAACAGATTGTGTGCTAAATCAGGAATGTAATACACATCATAGATGAGTTTGAAATTACCATGACCATTCTGGACAGCCACAATACCTCTTCCTTCCACCTGAACTTTTTTGTCATCTTCAAGCTTTACCATCAGCTTGTGCGACTTATATAACTATTTGAACAACGTTTTGATGCTTGTCATGTGATTTGAACAGCCATTTCCAAATACCACACATATTTAGACGCTTTCTCACTTTTGAATGCCATGAAGAGTCTAGGCTGCTCATCTTCTTGTTCAGCAAAGCTTGCATGCTTTTCTTCTCTTTGTGTCTTCCAACAATCAGCTTGCATATGGCCATTCTTCCTGCAATAGTGATACTGAATATTACTCTTGTTGATACCTCTGTTGTAGGACTGATTAGAACTGCTTGAGTTATCATAATAACCTCTTCCTCTGCTTTCACCATGGTCTCCACGACCTCCAGATCTGCCTCGTCCTCTACCAGCTCCATAACCACTGCTGTTTTTCTGACCAAAGTACTGTCCCTTCATCTGGAAAGCTTCCTCCTTAGATTTTTGAATCTTTTTACCAAGACGATCCTCATGACCATTCAACGAGCTCATCATGGTGTCAAAGGTATATGAACTCATATCATTTGCCTCAATGATTGCAGGAACCACATATTCAAACTTTGGAGTTAAGCTTCTGAGAACTTTACTCACAACAGTTTCATTTGACAAGAATTCACCAGAAGACTTCATTTGGTTTACACCAGCTGAAACTTTCGCCAAATATTTATGCATCGTTTCTTTCTACTTCATCAAAAGCGTTTCAAACTGATGACGAAGAGTCTGTAGTTTGAAATTGATCTTTCTTATCTCCCATGTACTCCAACTTCGGGATTTCCCAGGCTTCATGTGATGTATTCACCGCCGAGATCCGAGATAAGATATCATCCAAACCTGTCTGAATCAAAAACAACGCCTTTGCATATTTCTTGCAATTCTCTCGTAACTGCTGATCAGGTTCCACATGATTTACATCTTCAAATCCATTCTCCACCATATCCCAAATTTCTTGAGATCGGAACATTGTCTTCATCTTAAGACTCCAAAGGTCATACTTTTCACCTTTAAACACCGGAACTAAAGCTTGCTGATTTGATCCATTGCATGTCATGGCTTTATTTTTGATAGAATGAAAGGGACCAAAACCTTATCTTTGATGCCACAATGTTGGAACAAGACAAACAATGCAGAAACATAGAAAGCAAAGAACAATGAATAAAGAAGAACATTTTTGCTGAATAATACTTCTTTGAAAATTGAAACTCAAAGAGAATGCATAACTTACAAAAAAAATGTAACTACACCAATTAACCCATGGACTCATTATGTCCTATAATTAAAACATAAAATTAAACTTCTCAATTGACTAAAATTGAAACTGACAAATATGATACTTTTACTCCCAATTGGAACCACTCTTCAACACAACCATATTAAACTCCTTTCCAAGTATCAAAATATACAAGAAGAATGTTTTTTTTAAAAGAGGTCACATGATCGAGTGACGCTTGGGACGAAATTAATATTACATGTTGTAGTTTCGGACTTATGGGGATGTACGAGATTTGACCCAAAACCTACTAGTAATTCAAAAAAATAAAAAAATAAAAATAAATACAAGAAGAAAAACATTCAAACGGAAAAGGAATTTTAGAGTAGGCTAATTATTGTTTCGGAAATGAGACAAGCAAGAAACGGAACTTTAAGCTGTGAAGAAAATTTAGAGAGTAAACTATTTCACTTTTTAAAAGGCTAATTTCGTTAAAGCAAAATATTCATTTAAACAAAAGGTCACACTCTGAATTGAACAAGCTAAAACTTTTTTTCCAAAGTCTTCAAAAACGGATCTGATCAACGAATATCTTAGTCATATACTCCTTGATTTTTCCTTCGGGATGGGTGTATCCTTCGTAACCATTGTAGGTGATGGCAACCATAACTGCAACGCCCATTGCTGCCTTAAGAACCAAACGTGGCACACCCGTTGTCGTCAAGAACTCTTGATGGAATGTCTTATCGGCATCCACAACCATATTTTTAAACTCCCTCTTCTTCGTTAACTCCATATTGCTTTATATAACAGGTAACAACTGTAACGACCCGAGCCCGACCCATTTGAATAAGTTTAAATGGATTGATTTGGTTACCTATGTCATCAAAGTGCACTTACCTTTTCCGGTCACTTACCATAAGAGAACTCCAGAGTTAAGCGTGCTTATGCTAGAGTAGCACTAGGATGGGTGACCTTCTGGGAAGTCCTCTGCGGAACCGTGTGAGTGAGGTCAAAACACGGAAAAAGGTCACGTGGTGATTGCAGGGACAAGTAAATCAGTCGGTCGGGCCACCGAGAAAAATAACGCAACGACCGTCGGACAGGGGCAGAGCCCACGAGCACGACGGAGAGATGGGTGACTCGCCGGTAGGGGCGGTCGGGGCGTTACAACAACATTCACGGCATATCCTCTACTCATATCCTCCTAATCAATGTATGTTTAAGCTGGTAAGGTAAAAAAAAAAAAAAAAGATAGTAGATAAATCGGATGTGAAGAAATGATTTATGTGTAGGTATACCTTGAAACCTGTCATATCATTCACCAGACGACCTTTGATATATGCAGCTTGGATAAGTTTTGGTCTGGATTTTAGCCACTCATAATCTTCCACCGTGACCATCTTTTTGATCATGCACATCCAATTTCCAGCCAAAGTGGCAATATATCCAGCCCCCACCCCAGCAACCTCCATGTACTCGTCAAAGCTAGGCACGTGAGCAGCGTGTGCCCATTTTTCAAGCTCAAAGTTGGCTTTTACAATTGTATTGTACTCACTACAAGAAAACAAGGTAATATCCGACGGAAGTTCCGACGGAATGCTATCCGTCGGAAATTTCCGACGAAATTGCGACGAAATTATGACAAAGTAATAAACCGTCGGAAATCCGTCGGTAATTTTTGACGGATAAGATTCCGTCGGAATTTTGTCGGGAATTTCCGACGGTTTTTCGATGGAAAATATCCGTTGGCTCATTCCGACGGATTTCCGACGGAATTGCGACCATATTGTGACAAAGTAAGAGACCGTCGGAAATCCGTCGGTAATTTCCGACGGAATCATATCCGTC
>JAHZTW010000010.1:726650-765670 GCA_020283515.1 Alliaria petiolata | reverse complement strand
GATGAGTTCGACAGGTTCACCGCCATCCAATACACGAGACACATGTACGAGTGGAAGCAAAAGTTCATCGAGCAAAAAGATCCGCCGAAGGATCTCGAGGAGAGTGTCTGGAACGGTTTGCGAGTATTGGAGTCGGCCTGCCACAAAGATACAATCCGAAAAAAACTCGAAGAACCGGAAGAGTGACCGAGGAGGAAAGGGCATTTATGTCCACAACGGGGGTGCAAAATCGACCTTACGTCAAGTGGCTGAAATGGTAAGTAAATTTATTTTTTTCATAATTTTCTTATTTATTAAATAGTTTACCATATATAATTTTTTTTTTTGAAAGACGATAGAATCGGGTGGAGTCGTTCCCGATTACCTCGACGTGATAGAGACGAGGCACAACAACAAAAAGACCGGTGAAGTCCAAGACGTCGGTGTTCGGGAGGTTGTGGAGAAATGAAAGAAGAAGAAGTTCGATCGCCTCACCCAACTCTCCCAGGAAAATCCAGATGACTCGACCTCCTCGAACGAGCTAACCCGAGATGAGATCAACGACATTGTTCTCTCGGTAAGTTTTTTTTAATTTTAGTTTTAATTTTAATTTTAATTTTACTTTTTTATATCTAATATCTTAATAATTTTGTTTAGGAAACTCGGAAAGTAAAAGGTCGAACCGTAGGGTTAGGCCCACTTCCGAGATTCGAGGGATCGGATTCTTCTTCTTCGAGTTTTCGTTACCCTTCGCAATATTAACAAGAGATCCAACGGCTTAGCCAAGAAGTTAAAGAGCGTGATGTGATCGTCGAAGAAATGGGGAAGAAGCATGAACGGTTGGAGTCCGAACACCAATCGACACGGGAAGAGCTACACCAGATGAAAGAAATAATGGAAGCTTCGTTTCCACATTTATTTAAAAAGTAGTTCTTTTGTTTTAAACAATTTCTTTTATGTCTTTTTAAATTTTTGCTTTAAGACAAATTTATAATATATTTTTCTTTTCTACAATTTTAGTTTTAATTTTATTTTTTTTAATTTAAAATTAAATTCAATATAATTTATATTAAATTTTTTAATAATTTAACGAAATTTATGAATCCGTCGGAAATCCGTCGGTTTCTGTCCGTCACAAATCCGTCGGAAACTAATCCGTCGTAAATCCGTCGGAAATGAATCCGTCACACATTCCGTCGGAAATCCGTCGGTTTCTGTCCCTCATAAATCCGTTGGAAATTAATCCGTCGGAAATCCGTCGGAAATTAATCCGTCAGAAATTAATCCGTCGGTAAATCGTCGGATTCATCTCCGACGGAATCCCGACAACCTTTTGATCTACTGTTCCGACTACTGAGTCGTCGGAATGCCGTCGGAAATTATTCGACGATCCGTCGGAAATTTGTCGGTCTATTTCCCTCGGTAATCCGTCGGAAATTTCTTACGGATTACCGACGACACCATTCCGTCGGAAATTTCCGAAGGATTTCCGACCAAAGTTGAGTTTCCGACGAACTGTAACCGACGGCTTATTTTGGTCGAAAATCCGTCGGAAACAAGCGTTTCCGACGGATTTTTGACCAAAATGGCCATCGGAATTTGGTGTTGTTCTTGTAGTGACTGCGAGAGCTCAAATGTATAAAACCGTTTGAAGTAGAACTACAAATTAACGTTTTCAAAAAAAAAAAAAAAAAAAAACTACAAATTAAAATGTTGTTTTTAAAAATCATTTGAAATATTCATGAATTTTGTTTTTTAATCTTATAATACTAAGGGCAATTATCAAAAATACCAAAAAAAAGTGGTATACATTTTTCAAAAATACCATCACTAGTTTTTGTTCCAAAATACCCTAAAAATTTGTTTCTTCAAAAATAACCCAAAACTAAAACTTAATCATAAACCCTAAATAATAAATTCTAAACCCTAAAAACTAAACTCTGACCCAAATTATTAAACCCAAAGCATTTAAATTATAAACCATTAAAAATCAATTTTTAGTGTTTGCGATATTTTTGTAAAATTGATAACTTTAGTCGTATTTTTGGAACCAAAACTTATTGAGGGTATTTTTAGAACATATTTAGGGTACTTCTCTAATATTATTAATCCATGCAGATACTTTCCAAGAAATTTTCAGAAAGCCGGCGTGTATATATAATATCTCCACGACCTAATCATACTAAAAAAAGAGTTTGACCGATTACTATTGTGGCTTTCACCGTGTAAGATTCTCCTTCCGGACTAAGTTCTTTTTCAAACTCTTCAAATGTATCCAATATAAACTTAAACACGAATTTCAAATAATCCGGTTGTTTGTCCATGGCATGATCAGGAGCCCACCTGTACATCATCATTCATCGATTCAGCACCGCTACCACAACCATCATAAATTCATAATCATTTTTTCTGGAATTTTAATTCATATTGTGTACCTATCCAGGCTGCTGACGAGGCTTTCAGCTTCAGGAAGAGAAGCATATCTGTCCAAAGTGTCATCTTGAAGCCCTAAAAGAGTGAAGTACTGAATCAGCATAATCCTTTTACGTGAGAGTTGTGGCTCCAAAAACACCGTTTGTACAAAGAAGTGATTTTCGACGATTCTGTCTCTGAAGTAAGGTGGCAACTTAGATGCAAAGTCCGCCTTCTTGTACCATCTTGCATCGAGACATATATATATAGTTAGAATATCTTTTTTTAAAGGATTATATATAATATAGCCATGTAATTGAGGAGATATATGTTACATACTTTGTTACGATTTTGAGTTCTTGAAGGTATTGGAGCAGTAGTAACTTGAAATTTAGCTTAGCAAACTTGAGTAGCATCTCGTCGTGGTCTTTTTCTTGTTCGTAGAATGAGATATATTCCACAGCGACTAACATATCCATGTTCCAATTCTGAGATAGACAGAGAGCATTTTGTATACGCTTTGACAATAAAGGCGGGCACGTCCCACCTTCTGCAGCTAATGACTCTAACTGGCTTGATGCAAAGCTCAGTGCTTCGTCCAGTATATAATCTGTCGTTGTTCGCAAGTGAGAAGCTTCATACAAGCTCAAGATAGCCTTGGCATCGCCTTTAAGAGACTCTCTGAAGTTTCCGTTGTCCCCTTTGAATCTTCTAAAGACATCTATTGACCAGACCGGATCAAGTTGTTGTACATATGAATTAGAGATAACAAACATTGTACACACGCCTTGCTAGAGACTCTCTTACCGGAAGATATGTAGTGCGACGGTATGTCCTGAAAACCCAGAAGATGACAAAACTGTGTACAAATCTTATTCACCGGCCATCATCTCCTCTATCTTTTCGAAACTCTCTTTCAGAATCTCATCGATCTCTTCCTCAAAGTGGCATGCAAGACCAAGGCTCACCAACAAATATATCATAATGATTTTCTTCTTCGTCGAGTCGATCCCTTCGGAAAACACGAGTTTGTTCTTCACTTTCGGCTTTAGTACATCGATTTCTTTCCTAAGCACATCAATTTCCTAAAGGTAAGATACGTACACATGCGTTAAGCTTCTCTAATCTATATAGACTACCTATATATATGTGTCATCCCTGTACACATAGATAATGGACTTACCGAAACATCGACAGAAACAGAGTTGAAGTGATCAGTCCATGGAGAAGGTAGCAACTTCTTGAACGCGCGATTGCTTTCTTGATCATTACAAGTCTGAGTAGTAGAGTTTGCCCTTAAACGAACAAACTTTGGAGGTTTTGTGGGAAGTAACGTCAACGGAAAGCAAAAGAATTTTCATAATGGAAACATGTTGTTAGGAGAAGGAAGAAGGAGTTGAGATTCCATGTTCACTAACACTGATATGGAATTCATTTTCATCATCAAAAGTTATAGGCACGGTGTACGGGTACGTGAGCCTCACCCGTTCTCAATACCAATGTTAATTTGTATTTGTATTTCTAACTAAAGTCGTTTGTCGGTAATTTCCAGATTTCTAATGCCACCAAATCTGCAACTCTTCTTACAATTCATAAAAGCCTTGACAAATAGCAGATAAGTAATTATATTTGCAACATGTGTCAATCAGCACAATACATTTATATATATGTTAAATATTTAATTTTATAAATATTATAATGGTTGGAAATTATATATTCTCCGTCAAATGGTTAAAACATTATAAGATTACCATTTGTTATCTTCATTTTTTTTTAAATTAGTATAATTCTAAATTCAACAAATTTATGTAAATTTAGCAAAACCAACCACTCTCCCTCAAAAACAAACTACGTGAAATTTATTTGTTACCATTTGTTATCTTGAAATTTATATATTTTAAGTTACTATAAACTTTAATTTGAGAAATCTATGTAAATTTAGAAAAACCAATTAACTTTCCCTTAAAAAAAACTACGTAAAAACTAAAAAGTCAAATGGATATAATTTCTTTCGCAAAAGAAAAAAAAAAGATAAATGGGTATCAAGCATATTGGTCTTTTTGATTTTAATGAAGGGTTTTCTGCAAAAACAAAACTCTATATTTTTTGCAAATTTACCTTCCACTTACTAAAAAATGGAAGTTAAACCACGAAGTCAAATTTAATCTACAATATAATCCTCCAATGTTTTTTTGAAAAGTTTTTACCATCACCTACATTAGAGTTTCTAAATTGTAAAAGTATATTTAAACACTTCGAAGGATTTGATTTGACATGTAATTTATCCTAATTTAAAAAAGAGTCAATTCGGAATATAACCTCTTTGACCGACTCAATATGTTAAAATAACGCCCTTCGATAATGCGTTAAGAAACTAACTCTTTTACCCTATACAATTACGCTTTACCCCTCACTATTTTTGTTAATGGCAAGTGACCATCATCATCCACCGTTACTTTTAATACTGTATCGTTATGTACATGAAATATCTCTCTCTTTCCTCTCTTTCATATCTCTCTCTCTTTCCTCTCTTTCATCTCTTTTTCTTCTCTCCATCGTTTCTCTCCTTCCCTCTTTCCTCTTACTTTTTTTTTTTTTTGTCAACAAGCGTCCATATATTAAATCAATTTGGGTTAATAGATTCAGGATCGGTAGATCCCGTTTCTCTTAACCGAGTGTGACTTACATGGGAAAAGATAGTTCCTCGTGCTCTTGCCCTTTTAGCAAGGATATCGGCACGGACATTTTTGCTGTGGGGGAATAAAACGTACAAGACATTCCACGAAAGAATTCCTAAGAGAACACAAATAATCTAACTCTGATCTAAACGCTGGCCAGTCCACGGGTTTCTCGATCATCTGAATCAAGTTGGAGCAATCTGTCTCGATACAAACTCTTTGTAACCCTCTATCCCTTAAGCATGTCATTGTCCAAATTAGCCCGTCCATCTCCGCATGTAGAGCTGACAGGCTTCTTCTGCATCCTTGTTGTCCGGTGGTGATGTGTCCCCTTGTGTCTATCAGATACCACCCAAGTCCACTAACCGGTCCATGATCGATCCAAGAGGCATCAATCTGACAAGTCGGGATTCGGGGGATCACTAGCAGCTCCTCGGGTCCATCGGGGACCTCTGCGCCTTGCCTCTCCTCTTTCTCCTCGTCTATCTCCTTTTCGTTTGCTTTCCGCCAACTTTCTGCTTCTATAGTAGCATGTTGCATGGTATCCAAAGGTGATACGATTTTCCCATTGAAGACTTTATCATTCCTTGCCTTCCAAATAAACCAAATGATCCACGGGAAAATATCCCTTTGAGGAGCGGGAAGCTCACTCTCTTTGATCCTCCAAAATAGGAAATCCATGTTTCCATATAGAGAAGAGCTCGGGAAGCAACCTGGAAGGGCCTCTTTCCTCTTACTAATCTCAGAGATTTACCTTCTTTTATTCTATCAAATATTTGAAATCTATGAATCAAAAAACAAAATTTGGATTTTTCTTAAATCAAATCTAGATTTTTCTTAAACCAAACAAAAAATCTTGGGTTTGTTTTGTGAATTTTTTTTTTTAGGTTTTAGGGATCAAACAAATTAATACGAAGCTTTCGGTTTTGGTATTATGTGATTAGATTTTAGATTTTTTGGTTAACTGTGCGAAAAAATCGTTTTTTCCAACAAAAAAGATTAACAGTGTTTTAACAGGGTTAACATATGAAAATTTATATCAACATATAAAATTTTACACTAATATGTTTGGGTTCACCAATCCTTAAGGAGGGGGTTTAGGGTATAGGTTTTCGGGTTTAGGGGAGGGTTTGGGTTCATCTATCTTCGGTTTGGGTTCACCTATCCACGGTTAGGGTTTAAGGTATATATTTAAAGGTTTAAAGTTTAGTTATTTTCTATATAGTGATTATTATAATTATATTTTTATTGACGATGTTTCTGGTAATTTTGTTATCCACAGTGTTAACGTTTCCGACAAAGCGTATACGACATTTTAAAAGTGTTAACATCTTCGTTAATATTACTCAGAATATTAATGTATTCGTTAATATTACTCAAAATATTAACGCCTACATTAAAATAGTATTGTGTACAGTACTAATGATCTGAAACGTTAACGGTACAATAATATTGCTCAAAACGTTAAGTTCTTGTTTTTTAGTGAAAAATGGCAAAAATGTCTGAAAGCGTTAGTTTCTTAATGCATTATACAGAAGCGCTATTTTAGCATATTAATGTGGTCAAAGGCGTTAGTTCTCAAACTCACCCTTTAAAAAACTTGACTATGGTGACGGTGTCTTATATTGCGGGTTAAACTTGACTTTGTGGTTTGACTTGCATTTTTTGCAGGTGATGAATAAATTGCATAAAAATGTCATTTGGAGATTTTTTTTTTTTCTCAGAAAACCCTTTAATGAATAATATTGTTATCACCTTTTTTTTTTTTAACCATCACATTATTTTGTTTTTGAATTGAATGTAAAACTTGAATCATAAATCCGAACTAGCTTCTTGCTGTAAACCAACATACAAGTCATCCCTCCCATTTGTGATCTCCCAAGGCTCTAATCGAAGATAGGCGGTTTCTGGCATGCTTTGATTCGGTGATGAAGGTCTCTCGAATAAGCTTCCATGTTCATTTTGAATTGAAACTTGATTTAAACTTGTCTTCTGTGGTTCGCCATAGAGTAATGTCATCAACTCCCGACTCTCATTTTTCTCTTTGAATGTCAAGCAACTCTTCTATTTTGTTCAAATGTACTGCCCGATGATTTCTTTTTATATGAGTAACCAAAGCTAATGCAACAGAAGCATGAATTGGTATCTATGAAACGTTTTGGCCCCGTGACATTGATTAAGCGCCCATCTCTGACCATATATCAAACCAAAAAGAAGTAGCGATTCCACTCCTAACTTTGACTTTATGATAATATAGTAATGCATGTTAACAAAAAAAAATGAAAGAAAAATTATTTATTTCCTGGTTTGGTTAACCAAATATTGTAATTAATAATATAGTAATGCATGTTAACAAAAAATGAAAGAAAATTCATCTACTTAATGTTATAGTGATTTTTCGATTTATTTGTTGATTAGTAATTGTTTTGGATGTTTTAAACATTTTTGTAAGTTGAATATGTGTTGTTGTATCGTGTGATGAAATGTGTGATTAGTAATAATAGATAACAAATTGTTCTTTATTGTAACGTTATTGTTTTTAATTATAACGTTAAATTTTGTTATGCTCTTTCATATCTGCACAGCGTCTTTCATATTTTAGAGAAGTTTTAAAAAAAAAACACAATTAGCCGTTGTAATACGATATTAGTAATGCACTCTCGTTTTGGTGCTACATAGTGAAAACCAGCTGTACAAACAATTGACCGTTACAATTAAATAAACGGTGACGTTTTAAGGCCACATAAGAATAACTTTATTTAATGCACTCTCCTCTTTCTCTAGGTCAAATCATTATTCATTATTACTACTCTTGTGCTTTCTCTTTTATCTGAGACGAAGATCAAATCCGAAATCGTCGTCTTCAGCTAAACTGTGTTCGCTTCTTCTTTTCTTGAGTTTATACTCTCTTTTTATGTCTTCTCGCCTTTGAATTCACCCACTTTATTCACCTTTGAATTTTAATTTTGCTTTCTAGGGTTTTTGATTTGCGTTTGTTTTTCTTCAACCTTTGGAGGCGATCAATAACTTCTGGAGCAATCACCATATATTTAGTCACATTCATTTTTCATTGTATGCTAATTTGGCTCTGGGTTTTTAAAAATTCCCCTGTTTTTCTATCTTCGATAAAATTTTGTATTTTTTTTTTTTTTGAACATTGAAATTTGGTATCTTTAGCCTATAGTTTCATCAGATTCTATCTACGGTTTTTTTCGATTGGTTCCTCGTCTTGGTTTTCGATTCTCGTCCTTTTCTTGTTTTCAAAATTTAGTTTTGTGTCTTGAGTTTTTCCGCAATTTCATTTGTCGTGTTTATTAATATTTTGAAGATTTGGTTGCTTTTCATTATTCTCAGGCATATATGATTAGATAGTCGTAACTAGCTCTCTGAAATTGCTGTGATATGTCTCAATAGGATGTCTCTTGTTCCGATCCCTCTTTATTGGTTCTCTATACTAGAGACGAGGTAATCTTAATTTGCCTATAAAACAAATGACGAGGCATTTGTTTATAGACCGAGTTATTCAAACAAGCCGGACAAACTCATTTGCGTTTTGGCATCAGGGATGTCCCGTTTCGAATAACTCTGCCTATAAAACAAATGCCTCGTCCTAAAAATGAGGTAATCTAAATTACTCTAAAACATCCCTGATGCCAAAACGCAGATGAGTTTGTCCGGCTTGTTTGAATAACTCGGTCTATAAACAAATGCCTCGTCCTAGAAATGAGGTAATCTTAATTACCTCTCTAAACTGTCCCTGATGCGAGAACGCAAATGAGTGTTGTCTCGTACTAGAAACGAGGTAATCTTAATTACCTCTCTAAAAGGTCCCTGAAATGTCCCTGATGCCAAATTGCAAAATGCAAAATTTGAGCTCTAAACAAATGCCTAGTCTTAGTAAAAGGTAATCTGAATTACCTCTTTGAAACGTCCCTGATGCCATAACCCATTTGAGCTTGTCCGGTTTCTTTGAATCTCTCGGTTTCCTAGTCTCCCGAGCTGTAAACAAATGCCTTGTTCAAGAAAGGAGGTAATCTTAATTAAATCTCTGAGACGTCCTTGATGCCTTGAACGCAAATGAGCTTGTCTAGCTTGTTCGAATAAATCGGTATCCAAACCTGCTGGGATGTAAAGAAATGCCTCGTCCTGGAAAAAAGAAAAAAAAAAATAACCTCTCTGAAAAATCACAGATGTCAGAACGCAAATGAACTTGTCCCACTTCTTGGAATAGCTCGGTTTCCTAGCCTGCAGAGCTGTAAACAAATGACAAGTAATAGAAACAAGGTAATCCTAATTACCATTATGAAATGTCCCTAATGCCAGATTCAAAAGAGCTTGTCCGGTCTATTTGAATAACTCAGTTTCCTAAACAACTGAGATTAATACAAATGCTTCGTACTAGAAACGAGGTAATCCAAATTACCTTTGTGAAATGTCCTTGATGCCAGAACCAATAGAGCTTGTTCGGTCAATTTGAATAACTCAGTTTTCTAGTCAACTGAGATTAACACAAATGCCTAGTACTAGAAAAAGGTAATCTTAATTACCTTTCTGAAATTGCTTGAGATCCTAGTCACTCAAGGTAAAAGAAAATGCCACTTATGCTAGAATGCAAATGAGGTTGTCCCACCTCTTTGGGTAACTCGGGTTTCTATTCACCTGATTTAAACACAAATGCCTCGGCCTAGCTCTAATTGTAGGCTAGTAAGAAATGAGGTAATCATAATTACCTCTCTGAACTTGCCCAGGATAAAAGAAATACCAAAAATCGTACCTGATTCAAGAATGAAAATGAACCATCAAACCCAAAACAAAATGCCTTAGACGCGGTCTATTGGCATATGCTATACTGAAATTACTAGTAAATGCCAAATGAGGTTGAAGATCAATATGCAGAAGCACGACTTTTATGGAGCATGCATGACTCAAGCTTAAATACAACTTTGAGGTATCTTTTAAAATTATTTTTCTTCATTTATTTCAGGTATGTGAAATTTTTAGTTTTATGTATTATGTTTTATATCTTGACTGAGTTTAGAAATACATTCCACTCTAATGCTTAATCTGTTTTTGTCGTTTTTATGCAGGTTTGACCTCAGTACTTCACCTTTTTTCAAAGACCAGCACAGTTATTTCAGGTTATTTTCTTTCTACTCATTTTTAAGAGTTTTGGGTTTGTCCTTCTACTCGGAGTTTTATTTTAGGAATTGGAATTGGTCTTTAATAAATATGCAAATTGCTTTTGCTTTTGGTTTATATGCTAGAGTACGTTAGTTAATTTGCAGAAGTTTGATATCCATGCTGCTTGATTTAATTTTAAATATTGATGGATACCTCTAAAGTTAGAAGATTTCATTCATTTCAGTTGTCTAAATTCCTATATCGGCCATAGGTTATTGTTTTTATTTTATTATATATTTCTCTATGAGGAATTTATCTCTATAATTTCGTATTATTCTTAGGTCCATAATTTGCTCTCATAAGAAAATTTAGCTATTGAATGCATATAAAAGCTATCTTGATCTTAGCATTGCATCACTGCGTAGTTTGAAATTGTCTCAGATACTTACTTAAGAAACGTTTTGCTTTTAATGTGTTTGGCATCTGTTCTTGAATATGTTTCATGTTGTTTTTCAGTTTAATTCTTTATTGGTGCTATTCTTGTTTCAAGCATCATCATATAAAGTATTTCCTTCAACTTGTTTTATGTGTCTCTTATGTCTCTGTTTTATAGGTTTCTGCTCATATCACATATTGCCTTTAACTCTGTTTTATGTGTCTTATGTCTCTGTTTCATATGTTTCTGCTCATCATTTATGTTTCTGAAAATAACATTTACGTGTCTCTTATGTCTCGGTTTCATATGTGTCTATTTGATTGCTATGTTTAACGATTCTTTATTTGCTATACTACTAGTTTTTGTTTGTCAAAATGCCATGGAGATCTAAGTTAGTGAGAATAAAAGTTTCTTATGATTGATACTTTTCGTTGGAATATATTTATCTTATGATTTCTTAGTTCCATTGTCTCTAATGATTGATGATGAATTGTTATGATTGATCTTTAATTTTGACCACTTGTTACGATTGAAGGCTTGAAGCTGAATACTACAGGATACCACAAGATTCTCTTAGTTTTGTAAATCGTTAGGCATCTGTTCTTGAGTATGTTTCATGTTATTTTTTAGATTTATTCTTTCTTGGTGCTATTCTTGTTTTACGTATTATCATATAAAGTTTTGCCTTTAACTTGTTTTATGTGTCTCTTATGTCTTTGTTTCATAGNGGTAATTTCCAGATTTCTAATGCCACCAAATCTGCAACTCTTCTTACAATTCATAAAAGCCTTGACAAATAGCAGATAAGTAATTATATTTGCAACATGTGTCAATCAGCACATTACATTTAGATATATGTTAAATATTTAATTTTATAAATATTATAATGGTTGGAAATTATATATTCTCCGTCAATAATGGTTAAAACATTATAAGATTACCATTTGTTATCTTGATTTTTTTTTAAATTAGTATAATTCTAAATTCAACAAATTTATGTAAATTTAGCAAAACCAACCACTCTCCCTCAAAAACAAACTACGTGAAATTTATTTGTTACCCTTTGTTATCTTGAAATTGACTATGGTGACGGTGTCTTATATTACGGGTTAAACTTGACTTTGTGTGGTTTGACTTGCATTTTTTGCAAGGTGATGAATAAATTGCATAAAAATGTCATTTGGAGATTTTTTTTTTTTTCTCAGAAAACCCTTTAATGAATAATATTGTTATCACATTATCTTTCTTTTAACCATCACATTATTTTGTTTTTCAATTGAATGTAAAACTTGAATCATAAATCCGAACTAGCTTCTTGCTGTAAACCAACATACAAGTCATCCCTCCCATTTGTGATCTCCCAAGGCTCTAATCGAAGATAGGCGGTTTCTGGCATGCTTTGATTCGGTGATGAAGGTCTCTCGAATAAGCTTCCATGTTCATTTTGAATTGAAACTTGATTTAAACTTGTCTTCTGTGGTTCGCCATAGAGTAATGTCATCAACTCCCGACTCTCATTTTTCTCTTTGAATGTCAAGCAACTCTTCTATTTTGTTCAAATGTACTGCCCGATGATTTCTTTTTATATGAGTAACCAAAGCTAATGCAACAGAAGCATGAATTGGTATCTATGAAACGTTTTGGCCCCGTGACATTGATTAAGCGCCCATCTCTGACCATATATCAAACCAAAAAGAAGTAGCGATTCCACTCCTAACTTTGACTTTATGATAATATAGTAATGCATGTTAACAAAAAAAAATGAAAGAAAAATTATTTATTTCCTGGTTTGGTTAACCAAATATTGTAATTAATAATATAGTAATGCATGTTAACAAAAAATGAAAGAAAATTCATCTACTTAATGTTATAGTGATTTTTCGATTTATTTGTTGATTAGTAATTGTTTTGGATGTTTTAAACATTTTTGTAAGTTGAATATGTGTTGTTGTATCGTGTGATGAAATGTGTGATTAGTAATAATAGATAACAAATTGTTCTTTATTGTAACGTTATTGTTTTTAATTATAACGTTAAATTTTGTTATGCTCTTTCATATCTGCACAGCGTCTTTCATATTTTAGAGAAGTTTTAAAAAAAAAACACAATTAGCCGTTGTAATACGATATTAGTAATGCACTCTCGTTTTGGTGCTACATAGTGAAAACCAGCTGTACAAACAATTGACCGTTACAATTAAATAAACGGTGACGTTTTAAGGCCACATAAGAATAACTTTATTTAATGCACTCTCCTCTTTCTCTAGGTCAAATCATTATTCATTATTACTACTCTTGTGCTTTCTCTTTTATCTGAGACGAAGATCAAATCCGAAATCGTCGTCTTCAGCTAAACTGTGTTCGCTTCTTCTTTTCTTGAGTTTATACTCTCTTTTTATGTCTTCTCGCCTTTGAATTCACCCACTTTATTCACCTTTGAATTTTAATTTTGCTTTCTAGGGTTTTTGATTTGCGTTTGTTTTTCTTCAACCTTTGGAGGCGATCAATAACTTCTGGAGCAATCACCATATATTTAGTCACATTCATTTTTCATTGTATGCTAATTTGGCTCTGGGTTTTTAAAAATTCCCCTGTTTTTCTATCTTCGATAAAATTTTGTATTTTTTTTTTTTTTGAACATTGAAATTTGGTATCTTTAGCCTATAGTTTCATCAGATTCTATCTACGGTTTTTTTCGATTGGTTCCTCGTCTTGGTTTTCGATTCTCGTCCTTTTCTTGTTTTCAAAATTTAGTTTTGTGTCTTGAGTTTTTCCGCAATTTCATTTGTCGTGTTTATTAATATTTTGAAGATTTGGTTGCTTTTCATTATTCTCAGGCATATATGATTAGATAGTCGTAACTAGCTCTCTGAAATTGCTGTGATATGTCTCAATAGGATGTCTCTTGTTCCGATCCCTCTTTATTGGTTCTCTATACTAGAGACGAGGTAATCTTAATTTGCCTATAAAACAAATGACGAGGCATTTGTTTATAGACCGAGTTATTCAAACAAGCCGGACAAACTCATTTGCGTTTTGGCATCAGGGATGTCCCGTTTCGAATAACTCTGCCTATAAAACAAATGCCTCGTCCTAAAAATGAGGTAATCTAAATTACTCTAAAACATCCCTGATGCCAAAACGCAGATGAGTTTGTCCGGCTTGTTTGAATAACTCGGTCTATAAACAAATGCCTCGTCCTAGAAATGAGGTAATCTTAATTACCTCTCTAAACTGTCCCTGATGCGAGAACGCAAATGAGTGTTGTCTCGTACTAGAAACGAGGTAATCTTAATTACCTCTCTAAAAGGTCCCTGAAATGTCCCTGATGCCAAATTGCAAAATGCAAAATTTGAGCTCTAAACAAATGCCTAGTCTTAGTAAAAGGTAATCTGAATTACCTCTTTGAAACGTCCCTGATGCCATAACCCATTTGAGCTTGTCCGGTTTCTTTGAATCTCTCGGTTTCCTAGTCTCCCGAGCTGTAAACAAATGCCTTGTTCAAGAAAGGAGGTAATCTTAATTAAATCTCTGAGACGTCCTTGATGCCTTGAACGCAAATGAGCTTGTCTAGCTTGTTCGAATAAATCGGTATCCAAACCTGCTGGGATGTAAAGAAATGCCTCGTCCTGGAAATAGGTAATCTAAAATTACCCTCTCTGAAAAGTCTCGGATGTCAGAACGCAAATGAGCTTGTCCCGCTTCTTGGAATAGCTCGGTTTCCTAGCCTGCCGAGCTGTAAACAAATGCCTCGTATTAGAAACAAGGTAATCCTAATTACCATTATGAAATGTCCCTAATGCCAGATTCAAAAGAGCTTGTCCGGTCTATTTGAATAACTCAGTTTCCTAAACAACTGAGATTAATACTAGAAACGAGGTAATCCAAATTACCTTTGTGAAATGTCCCTGATGCCAGAACCAATAGAGCTTGTTCGGTCTATTTGAATAACTCAGTTTTCTAGTCAACTGAGATTAACACAAATGCCTAATCTTAATTACCTTTCTGAAATTGCTTGAGATCCTAGTCACTCTAAGGTAAAAGAAAATGTCACTTATGCTAGAATGCAAATGAGGTTGTCCCACCTCTTTGGGTAACTCGGGTTTCTATTCACCTGAGTTAACACAAATGCCTCGGCCTAGCTCTAATTGTAGGCTAGTAAGAAATGAGGTAATCATAATTACCTCTCTGAACTTGCAGAAGCACGACTTTTATGGAGCATGCATGACTCAAGCTTAAATACAACTTTGAGGTATCTTTTAAAATTATTTTTTCTTCATTTATTTCAGGTATGTGAAATTTTTAGTTTTATGTATTATGTTTTATATCTTGACTGAGTTTAGAAATACATTCCACTCTAATGCTTAATCTGTTTTTGTCGTTTTTATGCAGGTTTGACCTAAGTACTTCACCTTTTTTCAAAGACCAGCACAGTTATTTCAGGTTATTTTCTTTCTACTCATTTTTAAGAGTTTTGGGTTTGTCCTTCTCCTCGTAGTTTTATTTTAGGAATTGGAATTGGTCTTTAATAAATATACAAATTGCTTTTGCTTTTGGTTTATGTTTCTGAAAATCTCATTTACGTGTCTCTTATGTCTCGGTTTCATATGTGTCTATTTGATTTCTATGTTTAACGATTCTTTATTTGCTATACTACTAGTTTTTGTCTGTCAAAATGCCATGGAGATCTAAGTTAGTGAGAATAAAAGTTTCTTATGATTGATACTTTTCGTTGGAATATATTTATCCTATGATTTCTTTGTTCCATTGTCTCTAATGATTGATGATGAATTGTTATGATTGATCTTTAATTTTGACCACTTGTTACGATTGAAGGCTTGAAGCTGAATACTACAGGATACCACAAGATTCTCTTAGTTTTGTAAATAGTTAGGCATCTGTTCTTGAGTATGTTTCATGTTATTTTTTAGATTTATTCTTTCTTGGTGCATTCTTGTTTCACGTATTATCATATAAAGTTTTGCCTTTAACTTGTTTTATGTGTCTCTTATGTCTCTGTTTCATAGGTTTCTGCTCATATCGCCCTTTTTTCTGTTTTATGTGTATTATATCTCTTTTTCATATGTTTCTGCTCATATCATTTATGTTTTTGAAAATATCATTTATGTGTCTCTTATGTCTCCGTTTCATATGTTTCATATGTGTCTATTTGATTGCTATGTTTAACGATTCTTTATTTGCTATACTACTAGTTTCTGTCTGTCAAAATGCCAAATGCCGTGGAGATCTAAGTTAGTGAGAATAAAAGTTTCTTGTGATTAATACTTTTCGTTGGAATATATTTATCTTATGATTTCTTTGTTCCATTGTCTCTAATGATTGATGATAAATTGTTATGATTGATCTTTAATTTTGACCACTTGTTACGATTGAAGGCTTGAAGCTGAATACCACATGATACCACAATATTCTCTTAGTTTTGTAAATCGTTAGGCATCTGTTCTTGAGTATGTTTCATGTTATTTTTCAGATTTATTCTTTCTTGGTGCTATTCTTGTTTCACGTATTATCATATAAAGTTTTGCATGCATTTAACTTGTTTTATGTGTCTTATTTCTTTGTTTTATATGTTTCTGCTCATATCATTTACGTATTTGATTGCTAAGTGTAACGCCTTTTTAATTTGCTATACTACTAGTTTATGTTTGCCTGGTGGGAATAAAAGTATTGATTAGTGTTTTTAGGTGACTCATGGTTATTTCGGGTTCAGCCATACTTAGATGTTACATCCACCACCATGTAAAGTTATTTCCTTTAACTTGTTTTATGTGTCTTATGTCTTTTTTTTTTAAGTTTATCCATCGCCAAGAAGCTTATTGATCTTGCGGTAAATGTAGTCTTCTAAAGTTAAAGACTCAAACTGTTATACTAATAGTTCTGTTTCAGTTTTTGTTTAGTGTCTTAAGGGTGACTATAGCTGGAATGATACAACTTGTGTGATTATTTAGGGAACATTGGTAGGGTCTTGACTCCTATAAGTCGTCAGTTTTAACATTGGTAGGGTCTTGATTCCTATGCATTAGATCAAAAGCTGCATATTTTAGACTTGCCACGTTTGAGTTAAATGATAGCTTTAATTAGAAAACCATTCAATCACATGTGAAATAATAATGCTTCAACCACAAACCTCTAAAGAGAACTGAACCAGACCGGGAAAGCTTGTCCACTTTTGTCTGTCTTACAACTTACAAGTGCTTTTGAAGTTAAAAGTTTATGTTTTGAGTTTGGATTATTGGTAAATTTTATAATATATTTATATACATGTCTGCATCTAAAACAAAATCCCATTTTTTTCCTTACAAATGAGGCGTGTGTTAAAACGTATAGATGAACAAATCTCGAGATGGAATTATCTTTCTCTCGTCTCAAAGAGATTAGGCTCTCTCTTATCTTCTATGGAGATCTCAGGTCGAAGAAACATGCTTCTATGTCTGCTTAAAGTTGCACAATGACCCATATCCGAGCAGGATTAGGTTTAGTCTTTGCACGAAACCTAATCAAAACCTAACCAAACAGAGAGGGAAGATTTGGTTTTAGCAGAATTTCAAGTGGATTTTCGGTTGTTCCCACACCTTTTTGCTCTTTTCATTCTTCTCCTATAACAAATCAGTCCACTATAACGGCTGGTTCGGACATCTACATCATCGCTGGACCAAAAAAGACAAAAAGAGCCCCGTCCTCTGTTCGGATCCTTGATTGTCGAAGTCACACATGGCGCAACGCCCCTAGCATGACCGTGGCTCGGGAGGATGCATGTGCAATTTTCCTCGACGAGAAAATATGTGATGGGAGGTTGCAAGATTAACAGTTGGTTTGAGGTGTTTCACATGAAGACTCAGTCTTGGACAGCCTTGCCGGGTCCTGGTCCTGATGATAATTAGTTTCGCGATCATTTACACGGAAATCACTATAGCATAGTTAATCATTTGGAAGGAAAGCTTCGTAGCGGTAGGTGAAAAGGAGTACAGCATCGAGCCGAAAGATGGTACATGGAAACTTGTAAGAGAGAAATCTAGTTTCCTATTCGACTCCGTAGCGTATTGGCGTGACAGAGAGGATGAAATATACTAATGCACTTACACCGGGGAGCTAATGTGGTCTAGCTCCAAAACTGAGGGTAGAGAATGGAGGGAGGTCAAGGGTTTGGAAAAATTGTGTGAGCACCGTACAAGGGGTTTAAAAAAAGGGAGTGAGTTTAGAATTTTTGATTATGGTGGGAAACTTTTAGTTCTGTGGGATATTTCTGATATCAAATGGAAAAACCAAATTTGGTATGCCAAGATTTCTTTAGAATCAACATGCATTGGATGTGAACGTGAGGTTTGGGGTAATGTTGATTGTGTCGATGTGCTTACATTTCCTTGTGAAGCCTACGAATCTTTCTTTTGTTTAACTGCTTCGGTTTAAGGGTATGAGTCGTTCCTTTTCCTTTCAACATATGATGTTTTGTTCTTTGAGACAAGCGTCTAATTTTTTTTTATTTTTGTTTTGGTCTTGCATTTTAAGAACATGTTTTAAAAATATATATATATATATATATTGGGTATGTGCTTTATTAAATTAAATCCAGATGGTGAAAATGTTCCTAGAGCCATGGAACTCGCAAAAGAAAACCATTACATTGAACCCATGAAAGAAAAAGCAACATGAATCTAATTTGATGATAAACCCATGAAATAACCAGGGGAACAAATGTTTTGGTTTGCGATACTAATTCATGATTGCTTACCAAAATTAAAATTAAAAGAAGGACAACAACAACAAAATTCACTACTATGCCTCTGATATTGTTTTCTTATGGTGAGATGCGTATGAGAATCTCTAGTGCTATTTTTTTTTTTTTTTTGACCAAATCTCTAGTGCTATTTTATATGCATTAATTAGTTTTATAATCTCTAGTGCATCAAACAAACCGAACCAAACTTAAACCGATCCAAACTTAACCATAATCTATGCCAAAACATTTCGGTTGGGATTTTTGTCTACCCGAATAGTTTGGTTGTCCAACTGAAATGTTTTGGTTTGGTTCGGTAATAAACCGAACCAAACCAAAAATACAATATATTTATGTAATTAATAGTATTAATGATATTAATTATTTTTAACCCTATTATTTGAGTTCTCGTTTTTAAAACTCAAAAGAAAAAACTAAAAACATACTTTTATGTTTACTTTAAAGAGGCTAAGTTATTGAGTTTCATTTTAAAAATTTTATATTGATGTTGCGTTATCTACGTTGGGTTTTTTTAATTAATTTTCGTTTGTCGAAGTAAAATCAAACCAAATTAAAACTAACTTGAACCAAACCGAACTACATTCAAATTAAACCGAATACAAACCAAGCCGAATTGACTTTAATTGAATTCTGTTAGAGTTTTAATAGACCCAAATTAACCAAATCGAACCAAACCCAAATCGAACCCAAAAATAAACCAAACCTAAAATTAAACCGAAATGCCCACCCCTTACCATCTCCCTAAGCTGCCACGTCACCTACATTTCGCTAAGCCAAAAAATGCCTGCAACGGATCTAGAGTGCGTCACGTGGCAAAATTCAAAGACCAGCTACTTCTCATGACTTCTCAAGAGTCATGCGTGTCCGGTATCCTCTTCCCCCTTCCCTCTAGATTCTTCGCCTCCCCCTCTATTACGTATTTAATTAGCGTTAATTGACTCATCTTCTCCTTGTTTTTCTTCTCTCTCTCCCAACTGCACTTTAAATTTAACTTTTAAAGAACAAAATTGAAGAATTTGGGCATAATTTACGAGTAATCCAAAAAAACTAAATGAGAAGTTGAAGCACATAAATCAAACGAGCACGATAAGAAAAAGATAGAATCAAATGCACCGACAACATTGAAGGTGAGTAGCTCTATGCGTATTCGTCGTACCATAGAGAGGTATCGACGAAACACTAGAATATTTGTCTCCTTTTGTTTGTTACGTTTTATGTATTTTATTTTTCTCTTTCAGATCTCAGCGTTCACCATTCAATAAATTAAACTCTCTTCACATTCCAATTTAGAGACTTTGATCAGAAAATCAAAAATTAAGTTTAATTAATTATGTCTCTCTTTCCAATATGTCTAAAGGTGTTGCATGGTGCTTTAAATCTCTACTAACTTAGAACACATCGAGCACCTACGATGAAATGCAAAATAACAAATGTAGGTTGTACTCTTCTTTTCTTATACCTCTCTTGGAGTGAACTTCTTATTTTAGAGTCTTATTTTTTCCTTTATACATTAATTTATGATATAATTAACATAAAGTGAAAGTAAGGCGTAAGGTCTCTGAATTCTATAATTTTTTTTTGTTTTAATCATGAATTTTAATCATGCATACCCATATTTTTCCTTGCTATGTTGATTTTTTAATGGAACTCAAACATGCGTCTCCTATATATATATTTGTTTTCTACAGCTGGAGGAGATTTTATGTACATGGAAAAATATACACGTAAACCTGTTTTGATTCTTACAATGTCAGGTTAATATACCCCGAACATAATCATTTGCAACAAAAATGCAAGTAAGGTCCACGCAAAAGAAGGTGATGGCTGTGCTGCAAAAAGTAAGAAACGAGACATTACAAAAGAAAAAATGACCAATAAAATATAATTCGTGTAGTAGTCATGGAAGAATAAGGCATCCACCGGAACCGCAGTACTAGAAGGATAATTGCCGTCTTCTTTGTTTTATTTGCTAAACTGACTACCATCAAAATTATTAGAGTATTGGTGTGCGTCTGGAGATTCAAATACCTATAATTAGTTCATTGATAACATTACCAACCGTACAATTATGAATATATAATTTTAACTTTTGGAAAGAAATACTAAAGAGAAGATTCTTAATTCTAAATAGCTAATTTTATTTACTTAGTTTATGCATGAGACGGATGAAAAAAGTCATTAGAAGAACTCAACTTACCATAAAATTGAGTAACATAGATTGGTATAAACAGAGAACAACCATGCAATGGCGAACCTAGAAATATATGTTAGCGGAGTTAAAATATTATATAAACTTTTTACCATATAACTAGGTGATAATCTGTGCTATGCGCAGGATGAAAAATCTATAAATAATTTTATTAAAAATGATTTTGAAATTGTTTAATCATTTTTATATATATGTGAATAATATAATTTAATATTTCAACTTTTTGATATAATATTTTTAACTTGTTTTCAAGTGTAAATATTTATATTATTTGGTTAATTTATATGGTCTAATTAACAAACTATATAAACAAAAAATATATTTATAAATATGGATATCTATTAAAATCACACATATCGAAGTATTTTTTCTTGTAACCTAAATTATAGTTTTAATTTGTTATAATTTTCTTATTTGTTTTACTAAAATCACACATATCGAAGTCTTTTTATTATAAACATATTTTCTGCCTAATTAAAAACAATTATTGTGTATATCCTAAATTGTGTATAAATTATATTGTTTAAAACTATTGTTTTATTCATTTTTAAGAAATGTATTGTGTAATATGATGTATATCATAAATCATCATATAACCTAAAATTCAATTTTAAATAATTCAAAAATTAAAACATAATTTTCTGGTTATATTAAAGTAATAAATGGATAAAGACATATAATGTAACTAGAAAAGGACCCGCATATATGCAGGTTTTTAATAAAATATTTTAAATTCGTAAAAATAAATTGAAAAAAAAAATCGGATAATTTGTAAAGAAAAAATAGAAAAAATTTACTTTTAATTAATATTTCCAAATATATATGTTTTAATAAGACTCTTATATGAATTAGGTTTATTTCTAATGTCTTATATATATATATATATACTCTAAAATTTTGACAATTTAATTATCCTACTTTTATCATAATTTGATTTATCATAATTAAAATAGGATCCGCATATACGCGTATTTATAATAATAAAATTTAAAAGTTGTTAAACTATTTTTTTAAGAAAATAGAAAACAAAATCTGATTACTACTAAAAACTATATATGAAAAATATAAAATCGAAACCTAAGAGTTATTTATTTATTTTTAATTAAAATATTCAAAACACAAAATCTGTTGCGGGTCCTAAGCAACATTAACCCTATTTCTCATATAGTTCACACACTTCATTAACTATCTTTTTTTTCCAGATTTCTAGTATATTAACAATCTCCCCCATTAACTCTCTTCAAGCAAATAAAGTCTCTCTTTCTCTTCACATTCATCTTCCTTATATGATATTTCTGCTCTCTAGAGAAGTTATGCTTCTTAAGATTCGCATCAAAAGCCTGTCTACATGATTCCTGATATCCTCCTACTCATTGAACTCATCATTGTCTAATGCCATAGCATTAGCATCGAGAATTTTCCTTTTTAATTAAAATATATCCTAGTTAATCTAATCTACTTTTTGTGAAAAACAAATATATGAAAAACATAAAATCGAAACCTAAGAGCTATTTATTTATTTTAATTCTCATTTATTTTTAATTAAAATAGTCATTTATTTTTGTTTTTATTTTCCTTTACTTAAATTGAAATAGATCTTTTTGTTTTTATTTCTTAAATTGAAATATATCCTAATTAATTTTATTTTATTTTTGTAATCTAAACCGATAAATTTGACATTTAAAATTTTTTTTTCTTTAGAAAGTCCTTTTTAAAAAAAATAATATTTTACTGAGACACGTGTAAAAATCTAAATCGATAAACTTGATCAGTGTCGAAATCTTATTGATTAATTTGTCACGTGTCACGATCATATTAATTACTAACTTTGACGTTTATTTTTCTTTTTAGTATAATTAAAATATCTTATTTACTTTTGTTGTAATTTTTCTTTTCTTAATTGAAATATATCTTTTTTATTTTTCAGTTTATTTTATTTATTTCTCTTTTAAAAATAATAGTATTTTCCTTTTTCTTTTAGGATTAATATATTTTTAATTTGTAATAAGATTTTAATCAAAACATGTGTCGAAATCTTATCGATTAACTTGCTATGTGTCGCGATCATGTAAATTAGCAACTTTGACGCATCCAACTTTATATAATAAGATTAGTGTAATAAAAAATAAGAAAATTTGTACTAAAATAATGGGAGAATAAGTGTGATAGGGACACATCAGCAAAATGGCACCACTGTAAATATTTCAAAAAATAAGTTCATTCTTTAAAAATGTTTCTCAATTAATATATAGGGGATTACAATACCAAAATTTTATAACCATTATATAAACCTACAATTGTACTTAAATATGTAATTCAATTAAATATTTTCTAAACCAAGTACACAAATATTCATATAATACTATATAATATGCAGTAAAATCATTTAAATCATTTAACTCAAAAAATGTTTTTGATATTTCATAGAAAAAAAAAAGCAAACTGGGAAAAGTTTTCATTTTGTTGTTTAATTCTTTTGGCCAGAGGAAAACTTTTTCTATTTAACTTCAACGAAGATCACTAAAAACGTGTAAAAGTACTGAATATTTTAACAATTAATTCAAAACAGGTGAAGAGTGGGTTCATTGCAAGTCAAGAGATCAATTTTCGCTACATGTTAAGAGATAAAACATGAATTTTATAAATTTTACCGGTGTCACTTGACACCCTATCCTTACTCATACGTCCCGCCTTTGCAACCATGTGCCATGAGCTGGTTATTTCACTTCACTTCCTATTAAAATTAAAAACTTATTTTCTATATAAAAATATAGCAAACCAAACAATTTTTTTGAATGTTGTTTCCAAAGATGGTCAAAAATGATTGTATATGTAGGAACCGCAAAATCGAATTAAAAAATACGATTAATAAAACCAAATAAAAAACGATTATATGGAAAAACGATAGTACGGAAAGCGATAAAAACCGAGACCTTTTGAAAACGTTTTGGAAAAACCGTATATCGAAGGCGAGATGATCTCTTTCCGTAACTCAATAAATCGCCCGTAGTGTGACGGTAATATGCGATTTTTGAATCCCAAGATACAACCGATACGAGACCGTTTCTCGACACTAGAAACAAAATTCGCGAACTGTAAAGACTACGATAAACTCTCGAAACTTATTTTTTTAGAGAGGATTTGATGGAACTTTTGAGAGAGGTTTTTTTTTTATTTGCCGTGAGAAGTGAGTGAAAAATATGAGGGTCGAGGCTTTCTTTTATTGCCGGAGAGGAGAGGGTTTTGGCGATCCGCGTATCTCCCAAAAATCTTGGAACGTTATGAACGTTACGCGGAGAGAGAGGGATCGTGGCCATAAAGAGAGGGAGATATTTTTTTGATCGGTTTGACCAAAAATTATTTCTCACATTTATTCCACAATATTCGTTGTGCTCAAATGTTTAATTTTCGTTTAAGGATTGGTCTCAAAAACAGAAATCAAAATTTGGCCCAAAAAGAATAAGCCCAACAACCTTCGGCCCGAAAGCCCATTTGACCAACACGACCCGCGCCTAGGGGTGTCAATTGGTCTGTCCAAGCCCAGCTGGGCTTGTCCATGTGGACAATTTTTTTTGTGGGCTTTTGTTGGTCTGTGCATATGGACAGCAGTCCAAATATTGACCATGCCCAATAAAAACCATGTCCAATTGGACATGCCCATGGACAGCCCACATGTATTCATTTTGCAAAAACAATGAAAAATTGAAACTTTATACAATTATACATTCTCTGGAAACCAATATCAATTCAAACGTGTATGTAAAACAATAACAATATCAATTCAAACGTGTATGTAAAACAATAACAATATCAAATCAAACGTGTTTGCAATCTCTCTAGAAAGCTCTAGAAAGCATGAGAAATGTAGAATTCCAGCGAGTACTTACATCTAAAACTAGACCATCATCAGCCTCAATTCCCAATGTTTCAACACAGTTTCGAAACATTATTTCCCTACCTTCTGATCCTTTAACAAACTTGACACTATCTCTGATTTTCTGCAAAGCTTCACCAATCACAACTAAACCATCTTGAACAATGAGATTTAAAATGTGTGCTGAACATCTTACATGAAAAAAACTCTCCATTGCAGATCAAATCTTTATGTAGTTGTCTCTTCATAATGCTTTGCATGCTATCATTAGATGAAGTGTTGTCCACTGTAAGAGAGAAAACTTTCTTCTCTAATCCCCACTACTTTAGCAATTCAATAAGCTTCATCGCAATAACACTTCCAGTATGAGGTGGAGGAAAAGCAATGAAAGACAAGACATGTGCTTTCAAGTTCCAATCTGCATCTATATAGTGCGCTGTTAAACAGAGATAACCCTCAATGGTAATAGCCCTCCATAGATCTGTTGCCAAGCAGATCCTTTTAGGAATATCAATTAAGATTTTTCTAAGTTTCTGTATCTCCTTCTCATAGATTTTAACACATCAGATGTTGCTGTGTTTCTACTCCAAAACCGAATAGTAGAATTAGCATAAGCAAAAGCAACTCTAATTCGTTTATACTCAACAAAAGAATACGGGAGATCATGCTCTATTATCGCCATTGCTATCATTTCACGGAAGACCATCATATCCAGCTTTCGAAAAATAGTTCTAGGTGTATTTCCAGGGGTTTTGTCACAAACCCTTATATGACGGAGCAATGTTGTAGTTCCATTTCTATGTAGATCCAAGAAGTAATGTTTTTTACAGTAGTTGCATCTAATATCGTGTTTACCATCAGGTAGTTTCCCTCCAACTATTGTAAAATTTTTCCAGCACCTAGAGACTCTACGGCTACTGCCAGACCGAGCTCGTTTTCGTTGTGTACCTTTAATTTTCTCTGAACTCTCTAGAAGATTGTCTTCATGATGATCCATATCTTCATCCACCACATGATGGTCCACATCAATCGCATGATCCATTTCAACATCACTCAAAATGTTTTCATCATTCAAGTTTATCACATCTATTTTCCTGAAACAACAACATTCAAGTTTAGCAGTCACTTATCAAGTTTAGCAGTCACATGTAACAATCATTATGAAGAAGAAGAAGGAACTAAGAGCATGCAGAATCAATTGAAAACTTACAACACTATTAGTAAAGATCTGCAACTTTGTCTTAAGCAAGGCAGTACTTCTCTGCAAGATCACAAGTAGAGAGAGTGAATGATAGACGTTGATATTGCTATTCACAATAACACGAGACGCAATCATACACCAAAATATTTGCAAAAATTGATAAGTGACTGGAATTGAGAGTTTGCAAAAATTGATATGTGACTGAGAATTGAGAGTTTGCAAAAATTGATATGTAACTAAGAGACTGATTGCTAAAAACAAAGCGCATAAAAGACCAGATTGCTCAAAACGAAACAATAGTCAAAACCCATCAACAAAATAAGCTAACCATCAAGCGAAAATCAAAACAAACGAACAAAACATTACAAACCCAGAAACAAATCACAAAAACCCACATCCGGAACACTAAGTTTAACAAAATCGGAATCAAAAATAGGAATCAAAAGTCTGAAAACTAAGTATATGAATCGAAAATAGAAACTCGAGAGCGACGGAGATTGAGGGGAAAAAGATCATTGTACCTATCGTTCGGCCAAGATCTGGGTGTAGGATATGAGAAGAGAGGCGAGGAGAGACGAGAGAGACGACTCAGACGAGCGAGGCTTCTGATCGCAGATCGCTTCTGATCGCCCAAATTAGACCGCGGATCGCTTCTGATCCACCGTTAATGACCGCGGGTCAGTTGGTCAACACCCAATTGGGCAAAATTTCAATAATGGGCCAAATTTTTAACCGCCCATCCACTTGCGAGCTGGGCTTCGCCCATGGACGGCCCACCCATTTGACACCCCTACCCGCGCCCGTGTCTGGCCCGGCCCGGCCCGGCTTGGCTTGGCGGCGACGGCGCGCACGCGCGAGGCTGGGTCTAACCTCTCCTATGCACAGTATGAGTGCTAACCAATTTGAACATGCTTGTTCTTCCTCTATATTTATACTAGAGTGTTTTCCTCTCACAACCGATGTGGGACAAAACACATTTTCACTTTCAACTTCACCTGGGCCCGAAGCCCATCTCTCTTCAACTTTGCAAATTTTTTCAAAAGCCTATTGGCTTTAAAAAATTGATCCAACAATCCCCCACATGAATAGAAACGACTCTAAACATATGACGACTCGACTGACTCTACTAGACTCGACTGACTAGACTACTTCTAAGACTAGACAGACGGACTTTTCGAGAGTTTAAACGAAAATTCACTGTTTTTGAGTAAGTAGCATTTTTCAGCTTTGAACCACTCATTTTAATATCTGTCGAGTTTACTTGGCCAGGAGGTGAACATGATGTCTTGAACCACCCAGATTTTGATGTAAACCGAGACAACAACTATAATACAGCTTCATTTCTCGTAGAACTGAGTTCTCTATTGTGTTCATTTTGGCCTTGAACTTGCTTGGTTATTCGTGAGTGAACTTGGAGAATATTGCCTCACTTTATTCTCCTAGAAACGGCCGTATTTCACACTCACTAGGTGATCGTCCAAAAACTTTTCAAAAGTATCCTGTCATACTCCACTATTACAAAGTTATGGAATCATTAGAAGCTAACGCTTAACCTTATCCCGTACAGGTTTATAGTACTGTTTATCATCTTTGGAACTAGGTAGAGATACAAGTCTCACAGTACTTTTTACAGATTTCGTTTGATTTAGTTTTCCCTTTGAACCTAGATCTTGGGATCTCCAGTCACATAGGTAGGGTTTCCATCAAACTGCGTCTTAATTCATAGGCTTTAAACCCATTCCTCTTGATGATTTTTCAACTTGATCTCGTGACAAACCTTTTGTAAATGGATCCGCTAGGTTGTCAGCCGATTTGATATAATCAATCGTGATTACACCACTTGAGATCAAATGTCTAATGGTTTTATGTCGTCTCCTAATATGACGAGATTTACCATTGTAGAGATTATTCAGTGCCCGAGCTATAGCCGATTGACTATCGCAGTGTACACGTAATGCTGGCACTGGTTTCTCCCACATAGGAATGTCTTCCAAAAAATTTCGAAGCCACTCTGCTTCCTCTGCGGCTTTATCTAGCGCTATAAACTCAGATTCCATGGTTGATCTGGCTAACAGAGTTTGTTTGGAAGATTTCCAGGACACCGCTCCACCTCCAAGCGTAAAGACATATCCACTCGTGGATTTTGAGTTCTTAGAATCGGAAATCCAGTTTGCATCACTGTATCCTTCTAA
Source organism: Alliaria petiolata (assembly GCA_020283515.1). Taxonomy (NCBI): domain Eukaryota; kingdom Viridiplantae; phylum Streptophyta; class Magnoliopsida; order Brassicales; family Brassicaceae; genus Alliaria; species Alliaria petiolata. Next base: position 737,813 of record JAHZTW010000010.1, on the reverse strand, counting down.
AACTGCGGGTTCTTTACCGTAGTGAAGACCATAATTTTTGGTATAACGTAAGTAGTTTAGTACTCTAGTTATAGCTTTCCAATGTTTATGTCCTGGGTTGCTTGTGTAGCGACTTAGCACATTTACTGCATGTGCTAGATCGGGTCTAGTACAATTTGTTAAGTACATCAGACTTCCGATCACTCTTGCATACTCCAGTTGTGACACCGCTTCACCCGAATTCTTTTGAAGGTGAAGTTGCGAATCTACTGGAGTTTTTGATGTCCCGTTTGAGTAGATTTTAAATCTCTCGAGTATCTTTTCAGCATAATGAGTTTGAGACAAGATAATTCCGTCAAAATTTCTAGTGATTTGGATCCCTAGAATTACATCCGCGAGTCTCATATCTTTCATATCAAACTTGCTTTTTAGCAGTTGTTTAGTTTGATTGATTAGATCTTTTGTGCTTTCGAGAATAAGCATGTCATCCACGTACAAACATAACAAAATGTACCCTTTTGGAGTACACTTTATGTAAATGCACTTATCACATTCATTGATGCTAAAACCGTTTGACATCATTACGTTGTCAAATTTTTCGTGCCATTGTTTCGGAGCTTGTTTAAGTCCGTACAACGACTTCACAAGTCGACATACTTTATGTTCTTGTCCAGGGATGACAAAACCTTCTAGTTGTTTCATATAAATCTCTTCTTCTAAATCCCCGTTTAGAAAAGCAGTTTTAACATCCATTTGATGGATTTCTAGGTCTCTTAAAGGCGCAATGCTTACTAGCGTTCTTATAGAGGTTATTCTCGTTACCGGAGAATATGTGTCAAAGAAATCCAGGCCTTCTTTTTGCCGAAATCCTTGCACTACAAGCCTAGCCTTGTATTTTTCGATGGAGCCATCGGTTTTCAACTTTGTTTTGAAAATCCATTTACACCCTAATGCTTTGAACCCTTGTGGTAGGCCCGTTATCTCATATGTATGATTTTGCATTATAGAGTCGAACTCACTATTAACGGCTTCCTTCCATGAAGGAGCGTCTGGTGTAGACATGGCTTCCGCGAAAGTTTTTGGTTCGTTTTCTGTAAGAAAGACCATTAAAAAATCTCCACCATAAGATTTTTCCTTACGAGCTCTTTTGCTACGTCTAGGTTCATCTTTGACATCTTTTGCATTATCAACCGATGTGCCCGAAGTGCTTGCCTCATTTACCGAGGTTGTTGCGTTTCTTTCTTCACGAGTTCGTTTTGTTGTTTGTTTAACCTTACACGGAAACACGTGTTCAAAGAAAGATGCATTTCTTGATTCCATGGTTGTATTAACTTGAATATCCGGTACATCTAATTTATGAACCAGAAACCGATAAGCACTACTATTATGTGCATATCCGATGAAAATACAATCCACTTTTTTTGGTCCTATTGTGACCTTTTTCGGAGGTGGTACCGCAACTTTTGCTAGGCACCACCACACTTTCAAGTATTTATATGATGGCGGATTACCTTTCCAATGTTCGTAAGGAGTTTTTCCCGTGACTTTGTGTGGTATTTTATTGAGGATATAATTTGTGGTAAGCAACGCTTCCCCCCACATTTCCTAGGCTAACCCAGATTCCTGCAACATCGCATTCATCATTTCTTTAAGAGTTCGGTTTTTCGTTCCGAAACTCTGTTAGATTCCGGTGAATAAGGAGCGGTAGTTTGGTGAATAATCCCATGTTCTTGACAAAAGGCATTAAACGGTCCCTCATATTCGCCTCCTCTATCACTTCGAACTATTTTAATAGTTTTAGGAAGTTGATTTTCAACTTCGCGCTTATATTCCTTGAATTTTTCCAAGGTTTCATCTTTGCTACGTAACAAATATACATAACAATATTTTGTATGATCATCTATGAACGTTACAAAATACTTTTTACTGCCTCTAGTTGGTGCATATTTTAAATCACACAAATCTGTATGAATTAAGCCTAAAGGTTCGGTTGTTCTTTCAACTTGCGGTGAAGGCGTTTTTGTGAGTTTAGCCTGTATGCACATTTCACATTTTTCTTTGCTTGTTTTGCATTTCGGAATTAGGTTCAAGTTCATTAATCTTTTTATCGATTTGTAATTCACATGTCCTAATCTTTCGTGCCAAATATCAAACGACTCAAGCAAATAAGCAACAAGGTTGTTCTCATTGATTGAAAGAGATTCAACAACATTCGAAACAGAAGCAACAACATTATTAGCAACAACATTCCTAGAGCTAGAAGCATCGTTGTTGCGGAGGACTGTCGTGACGCACATCTTGACCAGTCCGTTCTTCTCATATCCCCTGCCAACAAACACCCCAAATTTCTTCAACACGAGCTTGTCTGACTCGAGGTTTGCAGCAAATCCGGCCTTGCTCAACAAAGTGCCGAAAATCAGGTTCTTCCTCATGTCAGGGATGTGTTTCACATTCTGAAGAGTGATTTCCTTTCCCGAGGTCATCTTCATCACCACTTTTCCACGACCAACTATCTTGAAGAATGCTGAGTTCCCCATGAACAATTGTTCGGTCGATCTGCTGTTCTGGTAGGTGCTGAACATTGCACGTTCTGCGCATATGTGGGTTGTTGGACCAGTGTCGTACCACCACTCTTTCGGGTTGTCTTCCACCATGTTGACTTCTGAGACCACAGCGCACAGGTCCTCTTCTAATGTGAACCTAGAGTCGTCATCAGCCAAGGAGCACGGATCCATGAGTCATGAAGTGGGGAACATGAAGTTGAGGAGAGCTAAAGAGGCATGCAAGTGGAGTTCAGCTCAAACGGAGGTTGATATCAACCATTCAAACTCAACCAACACTTGGAGAGAATACTCAACTCATCCAGAGTTCACCAGGAAGAATAATCATACAAAAAGAAGTCCATATGAGGAAGATATTGAAGATACAAATTGGCAGATGTTCAATGGACGCGATGGAGACATGCGACTACTAATTAAATCATTCCGGCCAAACCACGATGAATCAAGCAACGAGACCGGATGTTCTGGAAACTTAACTCATCAGGGAACCGAGGCGAATTGGATTCATGTCAAAATGAATTACGGTTTAAACGTTATTCAACTTCTAAACCGGAGGATGCTCTGCTTGCCTTATTCGGAAGTTGGCGAGTTTAATCACTTGCAAACCAAACTTTGGCGGCCAGGAGATACATCTAAGTATTCAGGAGACACATCTAACAATCCAGGAGAGTCAGTAAACATCTTCCAATGCACCAGCACCCACATGATCAGGCGGATCATGTCATACTCTTACTTACCATATATGGAAGCATTTACACTTGCTTCCATAACTCACCAACGGCTAGTTCCCTTCATGATCCAAGATAAGCAAGACTTGGGGAGATTATTCATCATCAAGATATCAAGATACAAGTCAATAAGTCCCCTTCATTCAGCCTTTTGACCATTTTGTATTAGTACTTGGGTTTGTGTTGTTATAAAACTTCCATTCCACACTTTTGCACTTGATCCTTTGTTTGTTTAAGTTGTGAACGCAGGAATTGCCATGGGAGAAGCTATGAATGCACCCGAACTTGCACAGACTCTTGTAAACATTCAGGCACAAGTCCAAACACTAGGGAAGAGACTGGCACGAATCCAACAAAAAGAAGAAACTGGATTTGGAGATGCACCTGGAGCTGAATATGTTGAACCTAAACCACCAGATTATTCAAGGAGGCAAGCCAACAAAAGGAGTGGTTACAGATTTAATTCTCTAATATTTTCAGGTTCAAGTGAAGACCCTAATGTGTATCTATTTTGGGAAATCACTATGGAAACGTGGCTACAAAGCAACAACATTCCCAAGGAAAAAAAGTTATCACAAGCTGTCCAAGGATTTACTAAAAGAGCTTATGAATGGTGGTTAAAGGAAAATATTCCAACTGTCCACAAGAAGCCAGTTCTAGATTGGAGAGATCTCAAGGCAAGAATGCATAAAGAATTTGTAGAAAATTATCAAGCCATGGAGAAGAAGAATGTTCTCAACCAAAGAGCATTGTGCAAGTCAACAGAAAAACCAAAAACAATTGTTCAAGCAAAAGCTCAGCTAAGTCCTTCTATAGATGACATAGTATCTAAATCATGTACCACTGGTATGATGCACTTGTCTGTGTCAAAGAGAGCTGAAACATGTTTAAGGGAGCCCACGTCCAAGGGAGGAGAGACACCAGCAATAAGCCTTGCAATGATCCAGAAACCAAGCTCCAAAGATGAGCCCTTGAAAAGAGAAGTTGCACCCAAGGAAACAACATCTAGCTCTAAGGTTTTAACAAAGTCACCAGACCCATCAACCCAAGGTAAGTCTTCAAACTTTGTTATTTCTAAAGAACCAACATGTTATAAGTGCCATAAGAGAGGACATTTTGCTGCAAATTGTTCTATTAAGAAAATGTTGGCAGAAACTTCACTAGTAGAGAAAACAAAAAAATCTATTGATAGTGATAGTTTATCTCATTCTGAGTTTTTAGTTTCCAATGCCAGACTTATGCACTTGTCTTTGCCAAAGAGTTTTGATCCAGGAATAAGACAAAAAGAAAAGGAAACCCGAAAAGAAGAAAGGCTACAAGGAGAGCAGATTCTACAATTAACTTGTCCAATGGAGGACGAGAAAGTTGAAGAAGAGCAACCAGATGCAATGCCATCACCAGCACGCCTAGATGAGGAACATGAGCTCACTACCCTTGATTCATATCAGTTAAGAGCTCAAGACTCTAAACAAAATAGTGAGAATCCTGAAAAATCCTTAGTCATCTCTAGACTTGAAGAAAACAACAACTATGGAGCTCAAATAAACAAAGAGAAATTGATGCTACAATTAGCTAACACCATCACTGTGAGTTTAAATATTTCAAATCCTATTTCTATAATTTTAAACTCAGATATGATGCCCTTGCCTTTGTCCTTGAGAATTTTTTTCAGGTATATACCATGCCCAAAATGTTGAGAAAGGAGACAACCTCAAAGAAAAGCCCCCAGACCAAACATTGTTTCACTTTACAGATTTGGGAAGCAAGAACACTAAGAGTGTTCCTCAAGTAAGTCCTTCCATTACTAAATTTATTTCTGAAGATTCAAAAGTAATGAACTTACTAGAAATAAGAAAAAGTGAGAATTCAATACCTTGTTTGAGATTGCAACAAAAGAAATTAGGTTTAACAAGTTTAAAGTTTTGTAAGAAACCTATAATGCACTTGATTCTTGTCCAAAGATTTGAGATTGTTTCAGGTACTAAGGACTGATATATCATGGTTTTTACCCATTTTTAGACTATGATATAAGTGTTTTTATAGAGTCTTTTGGCTATTTTCGAGTCTATATAGAGTCTTTACAGGTTCAGATACAATTGGAGATAAATTGGAGATTTGGATGCATTTTGGAGCTTAGTGGAATGAAGTCGGATTAAAGAAACACGACTGGTGTCGATCGACACCACGATTTCTAATTTTCAGAAGCGAGAAGTTTCCAGCTTTTGAAGAAAATGAAATCTCCAAGACTTTTTTCCAAGGAATTGAAGATGCGAACCTAGGCCTATAAATATAGTTTTTTCAGCCATTGTTTAGGCATAATCTCATACTTTAAGAATCATAGAAGTTTAGGGTTTTTGGAAAGAAAAATCAGACTCCTTTAAAGCTATTTGGAACTCCTTTATTTTCTTCTATTGATTTCTTTTATGATTTCTATTCAAATTATGATTTCTGTTTCATTGATCATGTCTGAGTAGTTTGCTAGTTAGGTTTAGGGTTTTTCAAAGGTGATTGATGAATTGTTAGGTCGAATTAAATTGTTAGGATAAAATCATTAGAGTTCTTCATCTGGATTTGTGTTTAATGCTTACTCTAGCTTCGCGACCTAGAATCTGATCTTAGGTTAATTAATAGGTGCGAGAGTATTATTAATTACCTGAACTAATGTTAGATGAGCAAAATACCTATTCACAAAGAGATTTGATTTAGGGTTTTGTGAACAATCGAACCTGAACTTTAATGCTTGTCTGAATCAATAGGATTTGCAAAGAGATTTGGAATTCTAGGGTTTAGACATAGATAATCTTCGCAGCGAGAGTTGGTTGATTTTACATTAGTGTTTCAAGTTCAAGAACGGTTCTTCATAATTCCTAACATTCTGTCTAGATCTACAATTAGGATTCACCTGAGAATTTCCCTGAACCTAGCGTTTCGTCTCCTGAACTTACACCGCTTTTAATTATTTGCTGTCTTTTACTTTTAATTAATTCTTCTTAGCTTAATTCGAAATTAGAAGTTCGTTGTGTGACTATCCCTTCCCTGTGGATTCGATCCCTAAATACTACAGTGATCTCTTAATTTGAGAGAGTAGCTCTAGGGTAAATTTGAGAGCATATCATATTTTGGCGCCGTTGCCGGGGAAGGAGATTAGTTACCTACAGATTTCTAGTGTTAGAATTTTGTCAAGGTTTTTTTTTTGTTTTTTTTTTTACTAATTTAGTTTTCTATCTTTTGTTTCAGGTGCATGCCCAGGACCAGAAGCAACAAGGAAGAGGAACTAATCGCACTGAACCAGGAACTAGGCCGTCTCGAACGTACGAACCGCAAATCTGCTCGAGCGTCGATCGACACAGAGAGCATCGATCGACACCCTACCTTAGTGTCGACCGACACCGCTTGTATCGATCGACACCAGACGCAGACCGAGATGACATAACCTGTGATCATGATACGCAACGAGGCAGGCGACTTTGTTGACCTACAATGCAATAGAAAGAACGCCCAAGGCCAGAGAATTGATGAGGCTGGCGCCGTCATCATCGATCCAGCAATACAAGCTGCAGAAGATGGACGTGTAAGAACACTTGGCAAGTACAACTGCCCAGACCAGTTTTATGCTAATAGAGTTGCGATCCGTCCTCCTGCATTTCAGAGGAATGACTTCGAGTTGAAGCCTGCTTACTTCACGCTGGTGGGTCAACATCCTTTCCATGGACTTCCAAATGAGCATCCAATGGACCACATTGAGAGATTTTAGGATCTCGCATCAAGCATCAAGGCTAATGGAGTGTCCAATGATTATCTTTTCTGCAAGTTGTTCCCTCACTCGCTTGCTGGAGATGCATCATATTGGCTGAAGCAGCTTGATCCAGGATCCCTGACTACTTGGGAAGACACAAAGAATGCATTCTTATGCAACTTCTTTGATGATGCGAGATCAGAAGAGCTGAGGATGAAGATCACTGCATTTTCTCAAGGACCCACTGAAGCATTCAAAGCTTCTTGGGTGAGATTCAGATCGCACCAGAGGGATTGCCCACATCACGGTTTCAGCGAGCCGCAGCTTATCGGTATCTTTTACCGAGGGATCGATTGGAGATATCATATGGCTTACGCTGCGAGCAATGGCAACTTCAACACCAGATACCTAGCTGACGCGGTGGTGCTTATAGAGAATTTGTCCTCTTGTAACAGCACCAAGAGCGCAGACTTTGAAAGGAGACAACAAGCTGGTGCAAATGGAGGAAGCCAAATTGCTGAGGTCAAGAGGAAGCTGGACGTCTTGATGGGAAAGAAGCAAGTTCACTTTGCTAATGAAGTTGATACTTTTAAGCATGAGGATGAGGAGGCTAACTACATCAATGGAGCTAGTTTTCAAGGCCAGAGATTCAACAATCAGCAAGGCTATGGTTCTTCTTACCAGAAGCCTTTTCAGAGCAACAACTTCCAGAGAAGCTATGGTTCTTCTTCTTACCAGAAACCTCCTGCACAAGACAATAAGATGGAGTCTATGATAGAACAGCTTTTAGAAGGACAACAAAAGATGACAGTGAGCTTTAATGGGAAGATTGACACATTATATCAAGATGTGACTGGAAAGATGGACGCCATGTACCATGACTTGAATGAAAAATTCGAATCTCTGAACAACCATGTTAAGAAATTGGATACTCAAGTTGCTCAAACTGCAGAAGCTGTTCATAGGCAAGAAGGTTTCCTTCCAGGGAAAACTGATACTAATCCGAGACACCACGTGAATGCCATCACGATCCAGAGTGAAAGAAGCCTTCAAACAGAGCTGAAAAGGGGTCTAAATGCTAAAGAAATCGAGGAGCTTGAAGATGTGGAAGAAGCTGTGGAGCCAGTGTCGATCGACACTACTATGTGTCGATCGACACCCAAGGAGAAACCAGACGAAATGAGCAAACTCGACACCAAAGGCGAGTGTCGATCGACACCAGGAGGGTGTCGATCGACGCTCTACACGGACTTCACCAGAACATCTCACAACAACAAAGGTTGCAGAAGAAAGGGTGTACAAACCAAAAATACCCTATCCCCTGCCTCCCAGAAGATCTAAACAGGAGAGAGAGGAAGCTAGATACAAGGAGATGATGAGTAAGTTGATGGTTGAACTACCTTTAGTTGATGCAGTCCAACTTTCACCTGCATTAAGAAGATATGTCAAGAGAATGGTTGTCAATGGTGTGAGTCCTGAGGAAAGAGCATTGCTTACCAGAGATATGAATGCAATTCTCTTGAACATAGTTCCAAGGAAGAAGAAGAAGGTGAGAGTTTCAGAACAAGTCAGTGCTGTGATTCAGAGGAGGATTTCAGAGAAGTTACCTGATCCAGGAAACTTTGTGCTAGATTGCTCAATATCAACAGGAAGGTTTCCTCGTTCTCTCTGTGATCTAGACTCAAGTATCAACTTGATACCATACTCAGTTGCTGTTCAACTTGGAATAACTGATTTCAAGCCAACCAGAATCTCCCTTGCCCTAGCTGATCGATCTAGAGAATCCCAGAAGGTGTCTTAGAAGATGTTCCATTGAAGATTGAAGGTTGTGTGATTCCCACAGACTTTGTGGTTTTGAAATATGAGGAAGAACCTACAGATCCTCTTATTTTGGGAAGATCATTCTTGGCTTCAGCTGGTGCTATCATTGATGTGAGGAAAGGGAAAATAGAGCTTGATTTGGGTGATGTTGTCATGAATTTTGACATGGAAAAGTTAAGAGGACCTTTCACCATCGATGGTCAATCTTTTTCAGTAGAGGTTTTCGTGGATAAAGATCCAGTCCTGGAATGTTCGGACGACACTAATGCTGGGAATGTCAAGGAGTTGGATTCAAAAGAGCAAGTGAACAAACTGGTTGTTCAAGAGGCATTAGCTGAGAATTCTGAGAAAGTTGTGGAGCTTGAAGATTGGAGTGGAAACAATCATATCTTCAGGACTTTGGGCGAAGATGAAGCTCTAATCAATGCCAAGTTGATGGAGGAAGACGTTTTCATCATGGAGACGAGGATTGCGGTGCTGAATTGCAGCAAAACATCAGAGATTCGAGCTACAAAGTTTGTGTCGATCGACACTAGTAGTGTCGATCGACACCCTTCGCGGATCATACCAGAAGTTGTTTTCAATGATGCAAGTCCATCCTATGTGGTCAAACAGATGCCTCCACATCCTGCAGCCCATAAACCTCGAAGGAAGCAAATGTACGCATTCCCTGGAATCAATTCCAAACCTCTTGATCCTATCAATAAGTACTTTAAAGGTTCAAAAGATGTTTCACACTTATGCAAGCCACGAGATTCTCGTAGAAGGCTTGGTGTTTCTTTTGATGTTTTTGCAGGAAAACGAAGTGTCCCACCCGAACTCAAGGCCCACCCTGCTGCTGTTCCTCATTTCCTTGGTCATTTTCATGCATCTAATGCCTATACACCGCCATGGATGAGAAGACATTCGTCTGGGAAACACTCAATGCCACCCTCTGACCCACCAGACGTCTGAACCCCGACACAGTCAAGCTAATGACTGAAAAAAGAGCGCTGAGTGGGAGGCAACCCACTGTTAGGTACGTTTTTCTTTTTATTTTGTCTTAGTTTTATAAGTCCTAGTTTCAGTCAGTTGAAAAAGGCGACATTGGACTCGACTCAGGCCAGTGTCGATCGACACCACGCGCAGACGAAGGTAAATCTTTTAACTGGTCTTTTAAGTTGTTTCTAATCTTTCTTTTAGCCAACTTCGGGCTTGATAACACTGGGGACAGTGTTGTTTAAGTCTGGTGGAGGTGATTACTGACTTTGTGTTTTGTTTTGAGAGTCTGTCTTGAGTCAAAAAATTTGAAATTTTTTGTTTTATTGAGTCAAAATCAGTTGGAACTTTCTGTTTTTCTAGGAACTAACCACATGAAGTTGACATTTGAAGGACCATTGCTTTAGTAGTTAATTACAGGTCTTACTAAGAAGAATGATGCAAGTGGAATTAGTCTAACAGGGCGAGTTCAGATCCCCTTATAAGAACTAGGTATGCGCAGAACTTGATTCCTCTTTCAGTCTGAACAGATAGACCATTGCAGTCTCTCCTTGATCTTCCCTTGAGAAAAGAAAAGAAAGAAAAAGAGTTAAAGTCTGGGAATAGTGAAAAGAACCTCATGAGCCTGTCTCCTCACAAGGAACAATGTTAGTGAGTACTCTTGAACCTGTCTCCTCACAAGGAACACAAGTAGAGAGTATCACTATTTCCCAAGATTTCAAAAGAAAAGAAGAGTCAATGAAAAGATCTTAGAACACCCTGAAAAATGGCAGCAGTTGACTAAGGGAAGAGAAAATAGGAGAGCTTTATGAAGAATGTCTTGTTCAGGCACTAAGGAAGGGAAAAGAATCTCTAAAAGTTATGTGGAAATACCACTGTTAGAGTTCGAAATATTACAAAGGAAATGATCTAGATTCAAATTGGGAGATTGCTAAGCTTGTGGTAAGTACACTGAACATTTCTTAAGGTTGGCCCTATATCATGTGGATTCAAGAAGTGTTAATCAATGTGGCGTTCTGAAGAGATACTTGAAAGTTTCTGTTTTCAAACTTCTACTTCATTCAAAGTTTCTGTTTTACTTGAAGGCAAGCAAAAGCTAAGTCTGGTGGAGTTGATATATCATGGTTTTTACCCATTTTTAGACCATGATATAAGTGTTTTTATAGAGTCTTTTGGCTATTTTCGAGTCTATATAGAGTCTTTACAGGTTCAGGTACAATTGGAGATAAATTGGAGATTTGGATGCATTTTGGAGCTTAGTGGAATGAAGTCGGATTGAAGAAACACGATGAGTATCGATCGACACTATTGGTGTTGATCGACACCAGGATTTCCAATTTCCAGAAGCGAGAAGTTTCCA
>JAHZTW010000010.1:688504-725951 GCA_020283515.1 Alliaria petiolata | reverse complement strand
TAAGAGTGTTCCTCAAGTAAGTCCTTCCATTACTAAAATTATTTCTGAAGATTCAAAAGTAATGAACTTACTAGAAATAAGAAAAAGTGAGAATTCAATACCTTGTTTGAGATTGCAACAAAAGAAATTAGGTTTAACAAGTTTAAAGTTTTGTAAGAAACCCATAATGCACTTGTTTCTTGTCCAAAGATTTGAGATTGTTTCAGGTACTAAGGACATAATACATAGAGACCCCCCACAAGAGGAGAACTTGTTGTTAAACCAAAGCAAACATGCATCACCACCCAAGGTGGACAAGACCAAGGTTATCAAGGCCACAAAACAGAGGAGCCACGAACCAGGCCAGAACACAAGAGTTATCATATCCTTCCTGCTCAAAGGAGAACCACCAGACGTTCCACACTTCACCAAAACAAAGATGCATCAAGGTAAGACTTTAAACTCCCAAAAAATAATGAATACTAACTTGCTCTTTCTTGGTGCAGGAGATATAGTTTCGAGGACGAAACCTTTTCAAGAGGGTGAGTATGATGTGAACCTAGAGTCGTCATCAGCCAAGGAGCACAGATCCAGGAGTCATGAAGTGGAGAACATGAAGCTGAGGAGAGCTAAAGAGGCATGCGAGTGGAGTTCAGCTCAAACGGAGGTTGATATCAACCATTCAAACTCAAACAACACTTGTAGAGCATACTCTGCTCATCCAGAGTCCACCAGGAATAAGAATCATACAAAAAGGAGTCCATACGAGGAAGATATTGAAGATACAAATTGGCAGATGTTCAATGGACGCGATGGAGACATGCGACTACTAATTAAATCATTCCGGTCAAACCACAATAAATCGAGCAACGAGACCGGATGTTCTGGAAACTTAACTCATCAGGGAACCGAGGCGAATTAGATTCATGTCAAAATGAATTACGGTTTAAAAGTTATTCAACTTCTAAATCGGAGGATGCTCTGCTTGCCTTATTTGGAAGCTGGCGAGTTTAATCACTTGCAAACCAAACTTTGGTGGCCAGGAGATACATCTAAGCATTCAGGAGACACATCTAACAATACAGGAGAGTCAGTAAACATCTTCCAATGCACCAGCACTCACATGATCAGGCGGATCATGTCATACTCCTACTTACTATATATGGAAGCATTTACACTTGCCTCCATAACTCACCAACGGCTAGTTTCCTTCATGATCCAAGATAAGCAAGAGTTGGGGAGATTATTCATCATCAAGATATCAAGATACAAGTCAAGAAATCTCCTTCATTCAGCCTTTTGACCATCTCTCATTAAATGGGTCAAAAATCCCTTTATTCTCTCTTTTTTATCTTTCTTTGATTTTTGCTTGATTCTCTCTTTAGAGTTATTGCCTAGGACGTCTACTGAGCCTATATAAGCTCATTTCTGTTTCATTTGTAAGCAACCCACTTTTATCTAATAAAATATAAAACTTTTGTTCTTTTTATTCAAAGAGTGTTCTTTGTATAAACCACTTTGTCTTTAGATTCAATTGAGTGATTCTTTTGTTTCTACTGATTCTTGGAATAGATTTGTTTGTGCGATTCAGGCAAAGCTAGTTCCAACGGCTGAGTGAGTCAGCTATCCCACCGACTGAGCGAGTCAGTCAACCCACCGATTGAGCGAGTCAATCACAACTTCCACCATATTCCATCCGACCGGCTGAAAGAGAGTGACTTTAGTCCAGCTTTCAGCCTCCATCATCCGCCCAAGCGAGCCTCAGCCTTTGAGGAACGCAACATCTTCCGTCAAGTTGGCTTGAGCTTTCCCGTAGTCCTTGGGCTTGCTGCGACACACATCACTTTTGTGACCAATCTTGTTACACTTGTGGCATTTTCCTTTGAACTTCTTTTCAGCATTGTTGTGCTTCTTGAAGTTTGTGGAGGAGCTCGGTTTCAAAGGGGATGTCGTCGCCACAGCCTTGCCCTTTCCTCTGCCCTTATGGGTTGCCACATTCACGTTGTGCTGCTGGAATTGTAGACCGTTTGCCTTACGGTTTCTGTCTTCCATTTGCAGCCTGGTGACAACTTCTTCGAGAGACATCGCCTTCCGCTTATGCTTGAGGTAGTTCTTGAAATCCACCCAGCCCGGAGGTAACTTCTCGATGAATCTGTTCACCGTGAAGATCCCGCAGATTGACATTTCCTCAGCAGCTATGTCATGGCAAATAAATTGGAGTTCTTCCACTTGGTCCATGCTCGGCCTGGAATCCACCATTTTGAAGTCGAGAAATTTTGCAACCGCATATTTCTGACATCCAGCGTCTTCGGATTTGTACTTCTTCTCCAGAGCCATCCATAGTGACTTGGAGGATTTTTCCTTACTGTACACGAGGTACAACTTGTCATTGAGGCGGCCTAAGATCCAGCCTCTGCACACGAAGTCCCCATGGGTCCAAGCTTCAACACTTGCGAGAGTGAAGGCACATGTGTTTCCTACCAGAAGGATCGGTGCGTCCTCCTTCAGAAACTTATCGAACTTCATGTTCGTCAAGAAGAAATGCATCTTCATTTGCCATGTTTTGAAACCTTTTCCGTCAAAATAATCCGGCAAGAGTCCTTGACTCGCAGTTGCAGGGATTGACGGAATCAAGGGGTGGACCGCATTGGGTGTTGTAGCCATAGGAAGACCATCACCAAACTGAGTTCGGCGTGTCGTCTCATCGATATCATTAGCACCCACTGGTCCAAACGCATTCGCTGGTGGTATTGTCTCCAACGGTGTTTGATCAGTCACGTTTGAGGTACCGGTAGCCATCTGATCACAAATAAACAAATGAATCAGTAACCACTCGATTTGAACAAAAATTCAAAATAAGATTTATGTAAAATAAATCTAAATAACGGATCTAGTAGATTGCTTATGAATGTTTAGCAAACTCGCATTGAAGCGTTCGTCGAAACTTTAGAATCGGTTAAAGCGTTTTGCAAACTCGCTTTTAAAGCGTTCGCAAAAACCTTTACCGTTTTTAAAATAATCGAATAAAGAAACGTTTCGCGGAATCGCTTAGGTAAGCGTTCGCAAAACCAGATATTATCGTTTCGAAAACGATTCGCGGATACGCAAAGGAGCGGATCGCAAATCCGTTATCGATCTCGAACCAAAAAACCGATTTATTGAAATACGTTTTTGGAAATCGTTTTTAAATTAACCGGAAAAAAAACTTAATCTGATTGTATCGATAAGCTATAAGCGGATTTTATTGAGTTACGATTGTAGGAACCGCAAAATCGAATTAAGAAATACGATTAATAAAATCAAATAAAAAATGATTAGATGGAAGAACGATAGTATGGAAAGCGATAAAAACCGAGACCTTTTGAAAACGTTGTGGAAAAACCGAATATCGAAGGCGAGATAATCTCTTTCCGTAACTCAATAAATCGCCCGTAGTGTGACGGTAATATGCGATTTTTGAATCCCAAGATACAACCGATACGAGACCGTTTCTCGACACTAGAAACGGAATCCGCGAACTCTAAAGACTACGATAAACTCTCGAGACTTACTTTTTTAGAGAGGATTTGATGGAACTTTTTAGAGATATATTTTTTTTTTGCCCCGAGAAGTGAGTGAAAAATATGAGGGTCGAGGCTTTCTTTTATAGCCGGAGAGGAGAGAGTTTTGGCGATCCGCGTATCTCCCAAAAATCTTGGAACGTTATGAACGTTACGCGGAGAGAGAGGGATCGTGGCCATAAAGAGAGAAGGATATTTTTTTGATCGGTTTGACCAAAATTTATTTCTCAAATTTATTCCACAATATTCTTTGTACTCAAATGTTTAATTTTCGTTTAAGGATTGAGCTCAAAAACAGAAATCAAAATTTGGCCCAAAAAGAATAAGCCCAACAACCTTCGGCCCGAAGGCCCATTCGACCAACACGATTCGCGCCCGTGTCTGGCCCGGCCCGGCTTGGCAGTGGCGCGCGCGCGCGAAGCGCGATCTAACCTCTCCTATGCACAGTATGAGTGTTAACCAATTTGAACATGCTGGTTCTTCCTCTATATTTATACTAGAGTGTTTTTCCTCTCACAACCGATGTGGGACAAAACACATTTTTATTTTCAACTTCACCTGGGCCCGAAGCCCATTTCTCTTCAACTTCGCAAATTTTTTCAAAAGCCCATGATCCAACAGTATATTGTCATATTATAATGACTGAATTTATTCAATATCAGTGGTTAATTGAAAAATTAGATTTATATTTATGATATTAAGATATATTATAATATTAATACTGTATATGAAATATCAATCTAAAATTACTAAAATTTTTAATTGAAATAGTTAATAAAGATGGATTTTGAGATCTCGGTAAGTTGTTATGATTAACAAGCCAACTCGATTAGAGCATTACGTGACAAATTTTAATAGATCACTTCAACAATTAACTTTCATTTTAAAGAAAGATACTATTTCCAAAATATTTGTTATAAGTATATTTTAGTTATACTCAAAACGAAATTATATTAAATATGAAAAATAAACTGCGTTGACATCACCTAGTAAATGTTAGAAAGAGAGAAAGTGTAGAGTTGAAATTTCCATTTTTCCAAAAACTGACTTGAAGTTTCCATTTTTCAAATTCCCAGCCTGAGTCGGATGTTCAGGCCGTGTATATGTACATATTAGCCTCTGATCGCATCTCCTGATTAATTAGAGACGATACAATGCTATTGAAAAGACATCGCTCGTGTGTGGAATTGCTACCCCACGATGTGGTAGAGCTCATCCTCGGGAGTCTTCCCGTGGAGGCTCTGCTTGTATTCTTTTTGTTGAAATGTAATAATGAAGTTCAAGTCAAAAGCAACTGATCGGGATATTGATAGTAACGAGAATACTGTTTTGTTTACGAGAAAGTTTTTCCGATAACTAAGTAAATTGGTATTTATGAGTTGGTTAACTATCAATAGATATTGTTTACGCTTTTCTTAATGATATATATACTATATTATTTCTGCATGTATTTTCTCTTCGTTACTTGGATGTTATAACTTTGGTTCGTTTATTCGGTCACAATATTGTGTCCTTTGTTCAAATTCTTGCAAGTATCTTTTTTTTGTCAACATTCTTGCATGTATCTACAAATTGTTATTACATTACAAAGTATATCGTTATTAGGTTTGCTAAACAGTTGGTTCATTCGATCATTTGTTCAAATTTCTAACATTATTTTTTAAATAATGTTTACAGTTTGTTTATTACAACTTCCAGGCCCGGCCCATAGCACAGGCGGGCTAAGCCTGGGCTTGGGACCACACCATTTTTTCAATTTTTTTGGGCCACATATAATGTATTGAATTTAAACATATACACACAGTTTTAAAGCCCATGAACATGATGTTAAATTAAATAGCACGTTTACTTTCTTTTTCTTTCCCTTTTTGTCATTAAAAAAAGTAAATAGCAATTGTAAACAAAAAAGAACAGGAAAGAAAAAGCCCACGAGGCCACAAGCTACTATTTCAAACCTTTTTGTTATTTGTAGAGAGGGCCACATTTTTTTTTCTTGATTTGGACCACCGTTTCCATTGGACCGGCGCTGACAACTTCCATTAGAAAACTTTAAGTTGGTTTTGACGTCAACATTATCGTAGAATATGTGTTTAACATCATTAAACTCAAGTAATCCGCGCATTTGCGCGGGCACATCCCTAATTTACTATATATGTAATCGTGAGTCTTAAAGTGAGAGACAGCTTTTGATAATTAATAAACGGAGAGATTTCTCGTATATTTTGATCTTGATTCAATTAAATTCATCAAAACAAAAAATCAATCTCAAGCGATTTTTCGAATCCCTTGATTAAGCGAAGCGATTCTCTAGAGATTCATCGAATCCCCTAAACAATTGGGTTTTTTTTAGCAACTTTTCCTGCAAACGCATGCATATTTTATATACTTATTGTCGTAGTTATACTCCACCTAAATGGATTGAACTTAATTTCTACTATTTCTATATCGCTAATAAATGTTCATAAATTGTTACTAATAAGTCTATAAAAGTAATTTCTTTTCCAAACCACTACAGCCAGTTAAGATTCCAGCCATAAATATCTGGTTAAAGTAAAGTGTAAGTAAGAATCACATTAACTATTGCAATGACAATCCAGTAGTATTTCTCTATACAAATCATTACTTTGAACATATCAACATATGTATCTCTCTGGTCTCTTCCTCTGTCGTCTCTAGACCATCTCAGGATTTTGTTTCACTGCACATTTGAAAACCAATGCGGAAACATTTGATTAGCTTTCACAACAACCTCATGATTGTTGACTTTCATCACTTCTAAACATTTGGCCTATGCTCAAAATACAATGTCTGATAAAATTTCAGTAGGGTCTTATAAAGAGCAAATGAAACCAGGTTACCTTACGATGACAATCTTGGTGTGAAATTTTCTGGTTGTTAACATTAACAAACACCTCACACGACACTTTACCCTGCGGAAAAACAATTTTACCCATGTTACTAAAACATCAGATGTTTAAATCTTAACTTGGAAACTACTAAGCATAGAAAAACATAATGATCGTGTCATACAAATAGCACAATAAGTTATTCAAAAGAATGAACTCTTGACAATGTTACTTTCAACTAAGTATAGGTTCTGACAGAAATAGTGATTGTATTTTTAATTGAATGATGGCCAGCTACTCTGTTCACAAAAAAATGTCATTTTGACATTTTTCACAAAGATTAAGAAAAACTTGTAAATTTCTTTTATACCCTTTATTAATACATTAAATACGTTTTTGTCTCTGATTAATAGGTTAAAATAGTATGGATAAAACTTAGATTTAGTTTAAAAAATTGCATTGAAAACATAAAGTGACATTTTTTATGAAACAAAATTCAANTAATGCAAAGATCTAAAGAAAGGTATAGTTGCTGCTTATATAAACCTTTTATGTTTATGCATTTTCAACAAAACTTATCCACGAGAAATAAGAAATGATCACACCTTTCATTTTTCCCACTAAGAAAGATAAAACCTATATTTTTTGTAATACCAATTACACTTTATTAACAGGATTCTCTACTTTTACCTCAAACATAAAACCATGCTATCTATAACTTTATATAGTTCACCAATCTGAGCATAGTCTTATAAACACTAAAATCACATTGTAACCAAAATACATTGTGTGATAAAATTCCAGCATGGTCTCATAAAGAACAAATGAAACCAGGTTACCTTACGATGACAATCTTGGTGTGAAATTTTCTGGTTGTTAACATTAACAAACACCTCACACGACACTTTACCCTGCGGAAAAAACAATTTTACCCATGTTACTAAAACATCAGATGTTTAAATCTTAACTTGGAAACTACTATAGCATACAAATAGCACAATAAGTTATTCAAGAGCTAAACGATTCAAAATCATGGACTCTTGACAATGTTACTTTCAACTAAGTATAGGTTCTGACAGAAAATAGTGACCATAGTTATAATCGAATGATGGCCAGCTAATAAACAATAATGTTACTCGTCTCTCTTTCTCTTCCATATTCCAAATAAAAAAGTGAAACTCTAGGGCTCATGATCCAAGTTTCATTTAGGGAGCACCAAGAACCACTCTTAACAAAACAACGGTTCTGCACGATAGCAAACATATCGCCTAGGTCAAGAAATTCCAATCAGCTCATAACAGGGTGGAACACAACAGAGCAAACATGTTCCAGAAGCTGAAAGGAACTACAATCCCTGTCTATAAACTCGGAAATTAGTAAAATCCAAATAACCAAACCACATAAAAAAACCTTTCCATCAAATGGAGACTTCTTCAAACCCCAAAACATTCACAAGTAATATAACAACCAATACCAGAGGTTAAGACCTAAGAGGCTAAGACGATAAGACCATAACCATTGATTGAAATTTCTAAGAAACAGCTTCATGCTTGTTCATAGTTATAACCAAAACAACAATTACAGCTTCATCCTTTTGTTCAATTTGATAATATCAATAACAATACTTATGGACAGAGGATTCAAGCAATGAATACACAACACTTCTTCTATAATTCAATCTAAAAGCCTCCAGGGAGAATCATAGTGAAAAATTCTCCCCTATCAATATCTGCACAAAACTCAAAGTTCCGAAATTGCTCTTTAATTTTGGATCAAAGTATCTTCAAGTAGAGAATCCATTAGAAGCCTAAATCCAATTGTTCAATGTGGATTCGATCCTTCAATTGGCTACAGAAGAAAGATATACCTGAATTGGGATTTGAAAGAGAAGAACACCAAGATCACCTTTGACCTGAGCAATTGTATCAAAAGGTATAACACCTTTAGCCAAATCACCGATCAAGTAAATCACATCGTGAACAACCTCGAGACCATCGAGCTCAAGCGTCGCATTGACATAAGAGCTATCACGAGCACGAAGATGTCCGCCTCGGGACTTCACAAGCCCTAGCTCTCTCCCTCTATACCCAATCGAGACAACGAGCGAATCGTAATCAAGGGAGAAGAAATCGCGGTTCCGGACTTTGATTGTGAGGGAAAACGAGAGATCGAGAGCGGGTTTAAGCGAATCAAGGACTCGTATGTGGTTGAGCTGGATTCGAGAGACGCTGATGTCTGGATCGGAAGGGTAGAGGAAGTAAACGGCGGCGGAGAGGAGGAGGATCGCGGCGGTGTAGAGGAGACAGCAGCGGAGGTTGCGGAGGAAGGAAGGACGACGGTGACGGCGATAAGGAGTTAGAACGATGACGGTTTGAGAGGGTTGAGATGAAGGAAGAGGAGTGTAAGGGATGCCGTATTCTTCTTGCTTCGACGCCATTATCGTCTACGAGGGGGTTTTCAACGAAGAAGATGATCGCAAGTTTCAAGGGGGTATAATGGAGGACATCGTCTGGATGCTCGTCTACAAAAAAAATTGATCAACAATACTCTCCCTTAATCCACACTACTCTCGGTTATGTTGTTTGACTTTTTTACCCTTAATGAATCGAACCTTAACTTTGACCTCCCAAATCTCTGTTGACTTTGACCTTCTCTCTTCGCTCTCTCTCCTCTCTCCTCTCGTCTCTCTCTCCTCTCTTACCCGCACTCCCCCTTGAGCTTTGCCTCCCTCGACGAGAGAAGATTCCCGACGAGAGACACCCGACGAGTTCCGTCGACCTCAGTTCGCCGTCTTTGCACCGCCGGAGGTTCGTTGAGGTCCAAAATGGAGGTCCGTGTTCTCTTAATTTGTTGTGGTTTTAGGGATTTGAAATTGAGAAATTAGGAGAAATGATAAGATTAATGATGCATTGGTGTGTAACAATTTTTCTGGGTATGATGCATTGCTCTATATTGACTACAAATGCACTTCAGGCTTAATCGCTGTGGATTGTAAGTTTTTGACATCTCGATTGGATCTGAGGAATGAGAACTTGGATATTTGCGAAAATAGTATAACTAGTAATACTAGAAACACTGGGAGATAATGTATAACTGGGAAAAACTAGGGTATAACTGTCAACAAAAAACAGTATTGATTGAGATTTTGTGCGATATTTTTGGGCAGGTTAAAAAGAGCAACAACGTGAACATACATTTTAAATACGAAGGTCGCATCAATGGTCTAGTGTTCAGGACATCAGTTGAGGAGATAACAATACCGGTGATAGAAGCTAGGCTATACAAGAAGCTTGGGTTAGATGAAAGTAAGATTAAAATGCAATTGAGTTACATTGTGAGATATAATGGACTTGAGGAAAAGTCGTATATTTGTGATGATGAGGATCTCTTGCTATATCTAACGCATGGTGATAATGAGAACCGTAGAGGTGTTTTGATTGTGGAGTTGATTACTACACCGGAACTGCCCGTGCAACAATCGAAAACGGGGATAAGCTCTTATGGTGGGAATTATGAAAATACGGAGCGCATTGATGATGAAAGCGTAGAAATAGGACCCAATGCCATAACTTTGCATGTTGACAACGGAGGAAGAAAAGAAGAAGAAGAGGATGATGATTCTGATAGTGATTCTGATAGTAATTCTGATGATGATGATGATGATGACGACAACGGTGTGGAATCATCGGATAGACGTGATTATTATGTTGAGGCACCACCTGTTGTTGAATGTAGTCAGAGTTTAGAGGCATGGGAAGACGGTTTGGATTTGAGTATTGGTCAAGAATTTCCTAGTAAGGATGCTGTTGTGGATGTGGTTCATAGAGGCGCATTTGTTAAATCATTCGGGTATGTCATTAAAAATTCTGATAGAAAGAGATGGGTGGCAAAATGCATGCAAAAAACTTGTACGTGGCATGTACGAGCAGTAAAGATCCCAAACTCAGAAGTTTTTTCTATTAGAACTTACAGGAATATGCACACATGTAACCGTGCTAGTCAGAGTGAAGAATGCAGCCGTAAGAGGAGAGGATCAGTACGACTAGTTGCAGCTATAGTGAGTGAGCATTATCCCGGGAACCTGGAGACTCCAACTCCTAAAGAGATCATGTCAGTTGTGAAGAGGGTAGTTGGTGTAGAGGTATCATACTCCACGGCTTTGAGAGGGAAGAATAAAGCAATTTCTGATGTATTTGGTAGTCCGGAAGATAACTACAGGATGTTGTATCGTTATTTGTACGTGTTAGAGGAGCTGAATGAGGGTACGAAAACAGCTGTGGAACTGGATACGGTGGGAAAATTCAAGTATTTATTCATAGCGTTGGGTGTTTGCATTGATGGGTTTCAGTTCATGCGGAAAGTAATTATGGTGGATGCAACTTTTATCAAGGCCGGATTTGGTGGTGTACTTGTTTTCGCCGTAGCTCAGGATCCAAATCGTCACATATATCCCATAGCATTCGGTGTACTCGACGGCGAGAACAATGCAAGTTGGCTCTGGTTTTTCCAGAAACTGAAAACTGTTGTCGAGGACTCTTCGGATTTGGTATTTGTGAGTGACAGAAATACGAGCCTCATCAACGCTATAGCGAACGTGTATCGAAAAGCTCATCATGGGTTTTGCTTATGGCATTTGGCGCAAAACGTGAAAGGTAATGCTCCAAGCAGAAGCAGGGGCGATGTCGCCGAAGCATTCCAAGAGCTAGGTAAGGCTCATACGGTGGCTGAGTTCAATTTGCTTTATGAGGCGTTTAAGAAGAGATATGCTGCAGCGGCAAAGTATGTGGAGAAGACCACCGTGCCAGAAAAGTGGGCAAGATGTGTTTCTCCAGTTGCTAGATACAACCTCGACACAAGCAACTCTGTGGAATCTCTAAACAAAACTTTTAGGGATGCAAGGAAGTACTCCTTGATACCCATGCTTGATACGATAGTTCGAAAGTTTTCTGATTGGTTTAACGAGCATAGGAACGAGTCCGTGGGAGAACCGAGTGCTAATAAACTGGTTCCTTTGGTTCACAACTTCTTGCACGTCAATTGGCCTAAAGCCGAGAAATTAGCTGTGCGGGAGGTAAACGGTTGTGACCTTGAATACGAAGTCACGGGAGATGACGGAAAGCCTTATTTGGTGGAATTGATCAGTAAAACTTGCAGTTGCAGGTTCTTCGATATTCATAGGTATCCTTGTCTTCACGCGTTAGCCGCTTTAATCTACTTCAAGAAACATGGGAGTCGGCGTGATATCCGCATAGAATATTATGACTTGTGTTCGAAATACTATTTCTTGGACATGTGGATATTGGCTTATAGGAGATCGATATACGTGGTGCCCGAAATGTCTGCGTGGATTGTACCGGATTACATAAAGGAGAAGGAGATCATACCTCCGGATCGCATCAAGAAAAAGGGTCGTAGAAAAGAAATCAGATTTCCATCAGCGGGAGAAAGGCGCCGAAGGGTAAGGACGCAGAGGGGAAGGACACAGAACAAATCCAAGCGTGGAAGGACACTAGCAGGGTTACTTTATGGAGAAGACTTTGAATGAGGGTTTTGTTATTTTGTATTGTTTATGTGTAATACTGGTATAACTATCATGTTTGGTTTTAGTTGACTTTTCAAAGTAACTATGCATGAATGGTATTGTTATTTTGATAATTATCGCCTAAGTTTGTTAATTTGTCTTCTTTCCGTGTAATAGTGGTATAACTATGCATGTTTGGTTGGAGTTGACTTTTCAAAGTAACAATTCATGAATGGTATACTAATCGCAAAAATTAGTTAATTTTGTAAATAAATTAGTTGATTTACGATATAGATTAGTTAATTTTGTTACAACTACAACTTATATGTCATACAAACATTTGAATTAACTAAAAACGAGTTATTTCTGTTCAAACTACAACTTATACGAGTTTCAAAGAAACATTCCCTTATACTTTAAGAAACATTTTCTTATGGATAACCAACTTGTTAAGTGAAATGCTTGAAAATATCATTTGCAAGCTTATTATTGCATAGGACAATGATATTGACATGGAAAACCATACAATCAAACCGTAATACTAAAAATTATAAGTCTTAGGTGGTGTAATATTAGTATTAGGTGGGTTAATATCAAATCGAGATTCTGAATAACTGACAATCTGGTAATACTATGTGTATTTTGTCGGCGGGAAATAGGAAATTTCTAATTTTCGGGCGGGGGGAATAATTAAAACACAGAAAACCGGGAAAACCCATTTATTTCTGTTCCCTCTGACGGGTCTCTCTTAAGAAACACATTTCTTTCATCCCCTTTCATCTCTCTTTCTCTCTCTTTCTCTCTCTTTCTCTCTCGTTCTCTCTCTTTCTCCTCTTTCTCCTCTTTCTCATACCCGAGATCTAAGATTTTTCTCTCTTTCCCCTCTCTCTCTCAAATCTATTTCTCTCAAATCTCTCAAATGGATGCGGGTAGTAGTAGCTATGAGGCAATAAGGAAGGAAGCGGAAGAGGAAGAGGAGACGCATTACGAGGAAACAAGGAAGGCGCTTAAGCACGCAGAGATGGCTGGTTACGTTGCCGACGCCCAATTTGGGATTCCCACTAGATGCCCATGCGGTGGATGGATGAAGCAAGAAGTATGTCACTCTCCGATTTCAAAGCACGATTTCGATACCTGCCCAGGCCATAGATACTGGACCTGCCCCAAATTTCAGGTATAATATCTGCAATCTCAGATCTGGGTTTTTGTGTTCCTTTTTTGTGGGTAATATCTGGAATTTCATATCTGCTAGTTTTTTTTAGGATAATGGACTCCATTTTCTCCAACCATGGGTTTTCGGAGTTGAAGAAGAGATCCGGAAAGTTGGAAATACAGCTGAAGAGATGAAAAAGCAGCTTGAAGAAATGAAAGAGCAGCTTCAGAGCCAAGCGGAAGAGATAGCCAAGCTGAAAGTCGGGGGTCAACAACAATTTCCTTAGTATTTTCATTTTAATTGTCGTATTTGCAATTTCCTTTCAGTTTTCTTTAATTGTTGTTCAAGACAGACTTATGTTCCCAATGTTATTTAGTTTTACTTGGTATTACTAATGGTACTTCGTCATAGTATCACTTAGTATTACTAATGGTACTTCGTCATAGTATCACTTGGTATTACTAATGTTAGTTACTTTTACTTAGTATTACTAATGTTACTTCGTCATAGTACCACTTAGTATTACTAATGTTAGTTACTTTTACTTAGTATTACTAATGTTACTTCTTCTTAATATCACCTAGTATAAATCCGAAAATAAAATATAATCCGAAAATAAAACATAATACCAACATAAACAACAAGGTTCTTTGTTATGAATGAAATTCAGATGAAAAAAAAAACCCAACAAGGTTCCAAAATAAATAAAACATAGGTTCAAGAGGCTGAAGGTAGCTGCGCTTTGATAGTCTCTTCAAGTGTCTTTATCCTCTCATCCATTTCATGGACCTTGCTGTTGAGCAAAACCAACTGCTCTGTCATGTTCTCCATGGCGGCGACGACATCCCTCAGAGACATTCTCTTACTTCGGTTTTTTGCCATTGCTCCTTCCTCCACATTAATTCGTCGGCCCTTCACATCTTCCTCCTTCATGTCTTCAAACACCACGGTGAGTCCAGCATCTATACGGTTTTCCCAACTTTCCACAATAGGATCATGCTCATCATCATCATCCTCCGGTTCCATTATCATATCCAACCTCGCCTTCTCCTCCTCTGAAGCTATCAGCACACTGTTGATGTCCTGTGAAGTAAAACACATTTTAACAACCAATATTACCAAGTTTCCCAGTTAAACACATTTTAAAATACATTTACTAACCTTGTTGTCACAACCGAGCTTTTCGTAAACAGTGTCAAGTGGCCATCCTCTCAGCCCGCATTTCTTCCACTTCGACCTGCACATCCTCGGGCAATCCTCCTCAGGACTTGGCACATCTTCTCGCAAGCCCTCTTTCAGTTGCAGAATGGCCTCTGTTGGCAATATCTACAAAACACACATATGATTAGACCTATATGCGAAGGAAAATAATGCAAAAGATTACGACACTCTCTTACCTCCAAAGGAATGCAGAAACCAGGAAACGAGCATGCATCACCCAACCCCTTCTCAACCAAATGATTCATCACATCCGAGATAGACTCTAACATGCGATCGAAAGACAATCTCCCCCAAGGAAAGGTCTTACACTTCTCCAGATCACCGGCGTATTTTAAAAATACATTGAGCACGCCTGTTCCTTTGTCTCCGGTTTTTGTGGGAGCGTAAATGATGCTGCTCAAGAAATACAACACCATCATCTTCAACCTTTCTCCACTATCATCCGCCTCCATCTCCTTAAGCTTCTTCTTAACATCCTCCCTTAAAACCTTCTTCTTATCAGGAAAATACTTCTCCTTCATGTAATACTTGTCTCTTTTAGCCCAGTACGGAGGGTAGTTTTTGCAGTTGAATCCTGAGATTAACGCATGCTCCTCCAACCTATACCGGATGGGAACCCCATTCACCACAAACCACGCCTCCTTCTTCCTCTCGATCTTGGCAGTACGCATCAACATCATCCATAGTGGTTGAACCATATGATTTGAAATCGGCATGTGCAGAATGTGTCTGAACTGCGGATGCTCCTCGAACCATTTTCTTTCCATAGGAGTCATGTCCAACTTCCTAAATGTCTCCATAACTTCTTGCACGAAACACCGCGTGGGTAGTTTAATGCTTTTGCAGTATACATCCGGCTTCATGAACAACTCTGGTCGTATCACACCCTGCAACATACAAAGTACAATATAACAGAATATTAAAGAATTTCAATAGTATTACCCGGTTTTCTTAGTTTCACCAACATGCTTTTCTTTTGAATTATGAAAAATGCATATTATCTAATCCTACCAATTTCGTTTCCCGCAATTATTCTAGTATTACCTAATTAATCTAGTTTTCCAATTTCCGCCAATTGACAATTGACAATTTCCGAATCAAAATTCAAACAAAAATTTAATTGTTAGCTTACATAGCTTTCCGGAGACTCGGCCTCGCTTTCAACTGTTTGGTCTCCTTCTTCTGCTCCGGACTCATCGTCTTCTTCTTCTTCTTCTTCTTCTTCTTCTTCTTCTTCTTGTTGCTCGTCATCTTGCTCGTCTTCTTCCTCGTCAGCACCCATCGTCGGGACCGCCTCCACCGTCGGAACCGCCTCCACCGTCGGAACCGCCTCCGGCGAAATTTCCTCCGTCGGAACCGCCTCCGGCGAAATCTCCTCTGTCGGAACCGACTCTCCAGCCGGAACAGCCTCTCCAGCCTGAGCCGCCGTTGTCGGTTCGGTTTCGACAGTCAGAGGAGGAGGCTCAGCCGTCGTTCCTTCTTCTTCAATCGATTTTCTCTTCTGCTTCTTCGCCGGCGCCTTCTCACTCGGGATCGGGTTCCGCTTCCGCAGCATATTTCTCGTCTCAGGTGCCATCGTCTACTCGCCGCGAAATGGGACTCTCTCCGTTGTCTCTCGCCGTTAGGGTTTCGGGAGGGGAGTGCCTGCTTTCGCTTGTTCGATATTTCGGTGTCCCGAGACGTTTGAATTTCTGCGAGGAGAGAGGGAGAGGAGGAGAGGGTGACGGGACTTAGAAATTTTGGGCAAAAAATCGTCAAATATGAGTCCAATTCGTACCAAGCCCATATCAGACCCAATTTAAAAACGTAAATATCTTAAACTGTCTCTAGTTTTATCGTCTTTTTCTTTTTTTCCGATTCTAAAATCATAACGAGAGTATCCAAGATTAATTGGTACATTTGAAGAGTATCTGAGCCATTTTTCCGTATAAAGGAGCAGTAGATTTCGCAAATTATTGGGCTTTTTTGTGAGAATTAGATTCTTAAATTGTGTATTGAATTACAGTATAGAGCCCAAGTCTTGTTAAAGTCACTTATCGTGAATGAAATACGTGGAGTGAGGAGGACCGTTGAATAATTGCAAAAGAGAAATGCGATCGACGGTGTAAGATTTACTTTCGTGTTTGGGCAATACTTGAAAGGTGAAAAGATTAATCATGCGCCTTAGACCAACTCGGCCACAACAATTTTATTGACCGTATGAGAACTTTAATTTTATTTTAAACAAACAGTTATCTGGGAAGATTGAAAAGTTTATGGGTCTTTTTAATGCCCCCAACAGATTATTTGCGTAGTAAAATTTTTAAGAAAATTATGTACGATCTCCATAATAATTTTCAAAAAAAGAAATGCGAAATGACTTGAAATCATATTTCTTTAAATCTAATCTGATAAATGACATGAGTGATTTCGTTGGCATCAACACTCACTAGACTTTTGGAGGTTATTTGTTTCATTGGTCTAGCGAGTTCTGATGCATGGACCAATGGAGATTTTCAGTGCAAAGGTTGGATTCAAATCGGCCTGATAGACCCGTTGTTGTACAAAGTAGACCGTAAGGTCAAAACCTCCAAAAAAGTAAAAAACACTCTAGGTTACCTTAAAAAAATAGATACACGTCTTGAGTCGCAAGCAGTTAGGAACCAAAAAAAAAAGACTTCAAAATGGTGGACTTTAAACCCATGATGGAATAAATTGAGACAATGCAATTGCAGTCGACGAGATAGCGTTTGAAAACATTTTAATTTGTGAGGTGTACACGATTGCTTACTTCATTGAGAAGCTCCTTTCATAGTGGGTGGACTTCAAAATATATCTCAAAGACAATCAAAAGGTAATGTCTCTTGAAAATTGTATTACCAAACAGAGCCTCGAAACCGCAACAAATATGGTGTTTTGATTTGTGAGCATAACACGAATGTGGCTGAGCAAAAAAGCAAGGAGAAAAATAAGGTTCCTCCAAAAAAAAAACCCATTAGCTTCAAGAAGAAATAACATGTAACAAATATTTTTCTATTAAGTGTCACAAGTGAGGCAAGATGGATCACAAGGCTGATGCTTGTCGTAGCAAGACTACCTCATGCAAAGACAACGTGAAGTCTCAAGCTAATCTGATTGAAGCAGAACTTTTGTGTTATGGACCTGTGGTTATTGAATTCAACATGGTTGAAACTGGTGCCCTACTGATATCTACATTGATAGTATATGTGGGACATGAGTTCACTCTTACAAATGTGAAGCATGTGCTAGACATGAATAAGAATATGATTTTTGATGTACTACGTTTTTACCACTTTATGACGTTTGTTTTGATATTTTTAGTTTTTTGAGTTTTTATCTAGTCTTTATTGGTTTTAAGTAGCTTTAGAGAAAAACAAATCATTTGGATTGCAAAAGAGAAAATTGGAGATGCAAGATCATTTAGAAGCATGCATCAGAGGTTTGGTATTCTTTGAAAGGATTTCCACAATCGGATAAAGTTAGAATTTGGACATAAGATAACCACTTGACGCAGCTTTCATTTTTTTGGTTGTTTGAAATCATTCAAGCTTGTGGTTCGAAAGTTATATCATTTTTACTGAAGACATTGTTGGAACAAAAATTAATAAGACAATTGGATTTTATTATTTTGTGTTTTGTGTGAATAAGAGATGGGTTGAGGTCCAAACAAATGGAATATTTTCATTGTCTATAAATCTTTGTGCAAGTTAAAATATATAACTTTGGAAATTTATAATGTTTTCAAGTCCCCTCTCATCTTATATATATGATGGGGTAGCCTCTCTTTTTCAATCATCGGATCAGATATATAATCAAATTATTCGATCAGGTATTCAGATCGCCAGTTGAATATTACTAAAAGCAAAGGCTAAACACACGTTCCTTCAATCAACTACTGCATCATGTAGTTTCTTTATTTCGAGAGTATTGTTGAGATACAAGTTCGTTAGACCCGCGATCGAGTGATGCGATTCGGGGTGGAACGGTTGTATCCTGTGACTCATGAATCGTGATAATATCTGTCACACTACGGATGATTCTTTGAGTTAAGGAAAGAGATTGCGATCTTGACTCCGTTCCAGTGTTTCGGTTTTACCAATTTATTATTTACGATTTTCCTTAACTCGTTTTTATTCGGTTTTGATTATCCTTTATTTTATGATTAAATAAAATATTCCGTATTTCTAAATTATTGGTCTTACAGTCTTAACTCAAAGAAATCCGTTCGTGTTCTAAGAACATCTAACGGATATTAATCACGAGTAAATAATGGTTTTTCATCGATCGATTTCAAAACGATTTATTCGGATTTTTAATCGGTTTTATTACTCTTGTCTTATTGGTTGCTGATATATCATGGTTTATACCCATTTTTAGACCATGATATAGGTATTTTTATAGAGTCTTTTGTTAGATTTCGAGTCCTATATGAGTCTTTGCAGGATGGAGAACACTTGGAGCTAAATAGGAGAATCTGGAACGTTTTGGAGTATTTTGGAGAAGCTGCTAAAGTTATGAAGTCAGAAGGGTGAATTCTCGAGCAGTGTGTCGATCGACACACTCAGTGTCGATCGACACCAAAGAAGGTCGGCCAAAAGTGACGGTTTCCAATCAGAAAAAGGAAAGAGGCCAAGTTTTGAAGAATGACAAGATTGTCCCTGGACGAAAAATCACTTCCTATATATAGTTTTCTGGCATTGTTTAGCCAATTACACTTTCATAATTTAGAGATTTTGAGACCTAGAGAGAGATTGTTCCAGAGCTTTTAGGGAGACAAGTCTAACTCATCAGAGCCAGATTTCGAACCCTAGTATCATTCTCTTCTATTTATTTATGCAATTTATTTCAGTCATGATTTGTGTTTCATTGATTATGTCTGAGTAGTTTGCTAGTTAGGTTAGGGTGATTTAGGGTTGATGAAAAGTCTGTAGAATTATTATCTTTGTTAGGGAAATCACTTAGATCTTCACCTTGATTTGAACTTAACTTGATTTCTGAATTGATCACTTAGGAATCAAACCTTAGGTTATTTAATAGATGCGAGAGCATTATTAGTAACTTGATCTAATCATAGGTGAGCAAAATAACTATTCGCAAAGAGATTTGGTTTAGTTATTTTGTGAACATATCGAACCTGAACTTTAATGCTTGCTTAGATTGTTAGATTTCGCAAAGAGATTTGGTTTTCTGGAATTTAAGCATAGATAACTTCTGCAACGAGAGTTGATTGGTTTTAACTTAGTGATTCGAGTTCTAGACGGTTCTTAATAAGTCCCTAATAAAAATATTATCTGCATTCTTAGATTCATCCTGATAATTTACCCTCGCCTAGCGTTTTCGTCTCTGAATCTTAAAACCGTTTTACATCACATTTACTTATTCGCATAGTTTAATTTACATTAATACTTATTTGACTTAGCATAATCTGAACTTAGAAACCATAGCGTAGTAACTACTTCTCTTGGGATTTCGATACCCCTTGTACTTCAACTGCTTTGCTGTGCACTTGCAGTTAATTATTTAGGGTAAAACCTGACCCCTATCAAGTTTTTGGCGCCGTTGCCGGGGATCGAACCCGGGTCACCCGCGTGACAGGCGGGAATACTTACCACTATACTACCACTATCACTTCAAATATAGTTAAGTTCAAATCAAGGTGAAGATCTAAGTTTTTGGGGTCGAGTTTTTGGCGCCGTTGCCAGGGAAGTAGATTAACTACCTACGGAATCTAGCATTAGGATTTTGACTAGGTTTTGCTTTTTAATTTTTGGTTACTGATTTAGTTTCTAAATTCTTTGTTTTTCAGGTGCATGCTTTACCGAACTACCAGGAGCAACAAGAACCAGGAACTAATCCCGTTGAACCAGGAGCTAGACCGTTTCGAACGTACGAACCGCAAGGCTGCACGAGCATCGATCGACACATCCAGCGTCGATCGACACCAGGAACCAGTGTCGAGCGACACCTTAGGCATCGATCGACACTGCGCGCAGATAAAGATGGCAGACATCGTGGTTCTAGTACAGGACGCGGCAGGCAACTTTTTTGACCGTCAGGGCAATAGAAGGAACGCCGACGGACAGAGACTTGATGAGGCTGGCGCCATCATAGTCGAACCGGCAAGACAACTTGGTAAACTCGCAGAAGCTGCACGCGGAAGAACACTTGGTGACTACAACCGCCCAGATCAGTTCTATGCCAATAGAACTGCGATCCGTCCTCCTGCGTTTCAGAGGAATGACTTCGAGCTGAAGCCTGCTTACTTCCAGCTCGTAGCTCAGAATCCCTTCCATGGTCTTCCCAACGAGCATCCTATGGATCATGTCGAGAGATTCGAAGACTTAGCATCCAGCATTAAGGCCAATGGAGTTACATATGATTATCTCTTCTGCAAGCTTTTCCCTTACTCGCTTGCAGGAGATGCATCATATTGGCTGAAGAAGTTGGATCCCGGCTTGCTAACTACTTGGGAAGAGACAAAGAATCCATTCCTATGCAACTTCTTTGACGATGCGAGATCCGAGGAGATGAGGACTAAGATCACTACTTTCTCGCAAGGACATACTGAAGCATTCAAGGCTTCTTGGGTGAGATTCAAGGCCTACCAGAGGGACTGCCCACATCATGGCTTCAGCGAGCCGCAGTTGCTTGGTATCTTCTACCGAGGGATTGACTGGAGATACCAGATGGCCCTAGACGCAGCAAGCAACAGAAATTTCAACACCAGAGTTCCTGCAGACGCCGTGGTGCTTATAGAGAATTTGGCCTCTAGTAACAGCACCAAAAAAGCAAATTTTGAGAGGAGACAAGGCGCAGGAACCAATGGAGGAAGCCAGATTGATGAAGTCAACAGGAAGCTCGATCTCTTGGTGGGAAAGAAACAGGTCCATTTTGCCAATGAGGTGGAGTCATTCGAGCCAGAGGAAGATTGCGAGAGAGAGGATGTCAACTACATCAACAATGGAGGATTTCAAGGCCAAAGGTTTGGGAACCAGCAGGGAAACATGAACTTCAGCGGAAACTATCAGAAGAGCTCCTTCACAGGAAATCAAAACTCTTCTGGTTACAACTAGAAGCCCCCATTCCAGAGCAGCAACAGCAACTACACAAGGAACTATGGTTCATCCTCCTACCAGAAACCACCTCCGCAAGACAACAAAATGGAGGCCATGCTTGAGCAGTTATTGGAAGGACAGCAGAAGATGACAGTGAGCTTCAATGGCAAGATTGATGCACTGTATGAGGACCTAAATGGAAAGATTGACAACATCCATTCTCACATGAAGAAGCTAGATATTAAGGTTGCTCAGACCGCAGAAGCTGTTAACAGGCAAGAAGGATTTCTTCCGGGGAAGACTGATACAAATCCCAAACGCCACGTGAATGCCATTGAGCTAAGGAGTGGCAAGACACTTCAAACCGTGCAGAAGAATGGACTTACAGCTGCTGAATTCGAGGAGCTTGAAGACATTGAAGATGCTGCGGAGCAGAGTGTCGATCGACACGTACAGTGTCGATCGACACCCGATGAGAAGATCGACAAATCAGAAAAACGCGACGCGACGATTTCGACATCAGAGGTAAGCGTCGATCGACACCAGGAGGGTGTCGATCGACACCCATCACGGACTGCAGCAGATCAGCCTGCAACACCGAAGCATGTAGCTGAAAAGGTCTACAAACCGAAGGTTCCCTTTCCCCTGATCACTAAGAAGTCCAAGAAGGAGCTGCTGGAAGCTAGATGCAAGGCTATCATGGATAGACTAGTGGTTGAAATCCCATTGATGGATGCCATTAGAACTACTCCTATGATAAAGAGATACTTGAAGTGGATGATGACCAACAACATAGACATGGAGGAGGGAGTAATGATGATATCAGAGCAAGTCAGTGCTGTCATTCAGAACATGCTACCAGAAAAGCTCTCCGATCCAGGAAGCTTTGTTCTTGATTGCTCCATCTTCTCAGACAAGTTTGGGAGATCTCTATGTGATTTAGGCTCAAGTGTCAACTTGATGCCTCTTTCGGTTGCTCTCAGGATGGATATGACAGATTTCAAGGCCACTAGAATCTCTTTAGTCCTCGCAGATCGATCCATCAGGATCCCTGAAGGTGTCTTGGAAGATGTTCCTATCAGAGTTGGAGATTGTCTAATACCCACAGACTTTGTGGTATTAGCCTATGATGAGGAACCCAAAGACCCTCTCATACTTGGTAGACCATTCTTGGCTACAGCTGGAGCCATCATTGACGTGAGGAAGGGAAGAATCGCACTGAACATTGGCGACCTGGTGATGAATTTTGACATGGAGAAGCTGATGAAGAGACCCACAATTGATGGACAAACCTTCTATGTTGATACACTCACCAACCTTGCTGAACAGATTTTCAAGGAGGACCACCCTGCAGACCCTTTGGAACGTGCTCTGACCACTTCTACAAAGGACATTGAAGACCTTGACGAAGCTGCTACTACCTACACCAAGATGCTCGACGCAAGTGAGCATGTTATGCAACTTATCGCACAGGAAGATCTGTGTCGATCGACACCATGCGACATCAAGCACAGATTCGAAGCTTGGCGATTGGAGCGAGATCAAAGCACCTAAAGTTGAGCTCAAACAGCTCCCTGCCGGGCTAAGGTACGCATTTCTTGGTCCCAATTCGACCTATCCTGTTATAGTAAATGCTTCCTTAAACAACGCAGAGCTCACTTTATTGCTAAGCAAGCTGCACAAGTTTCGCAAAGCTCTTGGCTATTCTCTTGATGATATTTCAGGGATCTCGCCAGACTTATGCATGCATCGGATTCACCTTGAGGATGAGGCAAAGTCATCAATTGAACACCAAAGGAGACTGAATCCGAACCTGAAGGAAGTTGTCAAGAAGGAGATCATGAAGCTGTTGGACGCATGGATCATCTATCCTATCTCAGATAGTGCTTGGATCAGCCCTGTTCACGTGGTCCCTAAGAAAAGAGGAGTCACCGTGGTGAAGAATGAGAAGAACGAGCTGATTCCTACAAGGACTGTGACTGGTCACAGGATGTGCATAGACTACCGAAAGCTGAAGGTCGCGACCAGAAAGGATCATTTTCCTTTGCCTTTCATTGATCAGATGCTGGAAAGATTGGCGAATCATCCCTACTAATGCTTCCTTGATGGCTATTCAGGATTCTTCCAGATCCCCATCCATCCAGATGATCAGGAGAAGACCACGTTTACATGTCCTTATGGTACTTTTGCATACCGCATAATGCCATTTGGACTTTGTAATGCTCCTGCGACTTTCCAGAGGTGTATGATGTCTATCTTCACAGACATGATTGAGAAGTTCATGGAGGTCTTTATGGATGACTTTTCGGTTTATGGGTTATCTTTTAAAGACTGCTTGGAGAACTTATGCGCAGTACTGCAGAGATGTGAGGAGAAACACTTAGTCCTGAACTGGGAAAAGTGTCACTTCATGGTCACAGATGGGATTGTACTTGGCCATCGAGTTTCAGCAGAAGGAATCACAGTAGACCGCGCCAAGATTGAAGTCATGACCACTTTGCAAGCACCTGATTCTCTGAAGTCTGTGAGAAGTTTTCTGGGTCACGCTGGGTTCTACAGAAGATTTATCAAGGATTTCAGCAAGATAGCGAGACCACTCACCGCTCTTCTCTGCAAAGATGTGAAGTTTGAGTTCACAGAAGAGTGCCTTTCAGCCTTTGAGCAGATCAAGCAAGCCTTAGTGAGTGCTCCGATTGTTCAGCCACCAGACTGGGATCTACCTTTCGAGGTAATGTGTGATGCGAGTGATTTCGCAGTAGGAGCAGTTCTGGGACAGAAGAAGGACAAGAAGCTGCACGCCATCTACTACGCAAGCAGGACTTTGGATGATGCTCAGAAGAACTACGCAACTACGGAGAAGGAATTGCTAGCTGTGGTTTTTGCCTTTGAGAAATTTCGCCAGTATCTTGTTGGCTCAAAGGTGATTGTCCACACTGATCATTCTGCATTGAAATACTTGATGCAGAAGAAGGATGCAAAGCCAAGGTTGCTAAGGTGGATTCTACTTTTACAAGAGTTTGACATAGAAGTCAAGGACAAGAAAGGAGTTGAAAACGGAGTAGCTGATCATCTCTCAAGGATTAGGATTGAAGATGACGTGCCAATAGATGACTTTCTGCCAGAAGAGAACGTATATCTCATAGAGAGTCGTTTCCAAATCGAGAGTTCTGACCCAGCAAGCTCAGTGTCGATCGACACAATTGGAGTGTCGATCGACACCCCATCCGAAACAAAGCTCGACAACTCCTGTGCCCGAGTGTCGATCGACACCACTTGTGTCGATCGACACCCGACGCGAATTTCACTTCGCCTGATCTTGGATGATGTGTTTAGACAGCCAATTTTTGCCATCAATGCTGCGAATAGACCTTGGTATGCTGACATTGTGAATTCACTTGCTGCTGACATTGAGCCCAAGCATCTCAAGAACTATGAGAAGAAGAAGTTCATGAGAGAACTTAGGAGATACTATTGGGATGAGCCTCACTTATACAAGCATTGTTCAGACAATGTCTACAGAAGATGCATAGCAGAAAGTGAAGTTCGTGATGTGCTGTACCATTGTCATGGTTCAGAGTATGCTGGACACTTTGCTACATTCAAGACAGTGTCTAAGGTTCTGCAAGCAGGTTTTTGGTGGCCTACCATGTTCAAGGACGCGCAGCTGTTCATCATGCAGTGTGATGTCTGTCAAAGGCGAGGAAAGATCAGCAAGAGACATGAGATGCCACAGAACTTCATCCTTGAAGTAGAAGTCTTTGATTGTTGGGGTATTGACTTCATGGGTCCTTTTCCTCCATCTTATGGAATGCAGTACATCTTGGTGGCTGTGGACTATGTTTCTAAGTGGGTCGAAGCAATTGCTTCGAAGACCAATGATTCTGCTGTAGTACTTAAGCTCTTCCAGACTATCATCTTCCCGCGCTTTGGGGTACCTCGGATAGTCATTAGTGATGGTGGTTCTCACTTTGTCAACAAAGTCTTTGACAAGCTGCTGAAGAAACATGGTGTTCAGCATCGCGTAGCCTCTCCATATCACCCCCAAACGAGTGGACAAGTCGAAGTCTCCAACAGACAGATCAAGCAAATTCTGGAGAAGACAGTGGGCAAGACAAGGAAGGACTGGGCCGTGAAACTTGATGATGCACTTTGGGCGTACCGGACAGCCTACAAAACGCCACTTGGGACTACACCGTTTCAGCTGCTCTATGGCAAAGCTTGCCATCTTCCAGTGGAGTTAGAACACAAGGCATATTGGGCTATAAAGAAGATGAACTTCGATTTGAAGCCTGCTGCAGAGAGGCGCCTGATACAGCTTAATGAGCTAGACGAGCTGCGCCATCACGCTTATGAGAACTCAAAGCTCTACAAGGAGAGGACAAAGGCATATCATGACAAGAAAATTGTCACCAGACAATTTGAGCCAAATGACCAGGTACTACTTTACAACTCTCGTTTACAATTATTTCCTGGCAAATTGCGTTCTCGTTGGTCAGGTCCCTTCACAATCAAAGAAGTTAGACCATATGGAGCTATTGTTCTTACAAATGCCAAAGGAGAAGAGTTCACAGTGAATGGCCAAAGGGTGAAACACTATTGGGCTGAAGCCGTGATTCCAGAAGGACACATTGTGTCTTTGGATAATGCACCCAACGCCTAAATCACACATCCAGTCAAGCTATTGACGTTAAAAGAGCGCTGAGTGGGAGGCAACCCACTAAGGTACGTTTTCTTTAATTTTTCATTTGATTTTGGTTTTACTAATTATTTCTTCTGACTTTTATACAAAAAAAAAAAGGGGAGTATCGACCAGAATCTGTGTCGATCGACACCCATTGTGTCGATCGACACCACGCGGGGACACAGGTACGTCTTCATAACCCAACACTTCGTCACTTTGTTCATAATTTCAAAAACCCGAAAAACTTCTTCCCCAAATCGCAACTTCTTCATTTGTTAACCAAATTGAGCGATTCTTTGCTCTAATCCGTGCGGATTTTTACACTCTTTCACAATCCATAGTCCTTTCATTCGATCTACAAGGTATGTTCTTCAAATCTTCCAATTTTCAATTCGACCCTAAGGTGAAAAACTTCGAATTCGACCTAATTAGCTTGATTTCTTGTTTGAATGATGCTTATTTAGGGTGTTTATCATGTTTAGAATCATTACCCACTCGTGTTTCATCCTTTAATTTGCACAATTTGAAATTTTCGAAATTTTGGAAATTCATGATTCATGTTGCAAATTTGAGATGTTTCTTGGGTATTTTGGTTTGGATTTGGTTGATTGATGATGCTAGGACAGTTTGAACTGATCATTATTGCATAATTTAAGTTTCAAGTTCATGAACTGTCGACTTTTTGAAGTTTCGCACAGGGTGTCGATCGACACCCTTTGTGTCGATCGACACCCGACTTGGGCAGAGATATTACGTTTCGTTTTTGGACTTTGAATGTTGATTTTGGTTTGATTCTTTTGCAGATGGCCCCTCCTGTGACTAAGAGAGCTCGCCACACTGAGGCTTCCGCTTCTGGGACAGCTAATGATGACGTGATTAGCTCTCTTCCTCCTTGGCCAAAACGTGAGGGTGCAAAGATCCGAAATTTGAGACAGTGGGAAGATACACCGGCGAAGGAGGTTGCCAAAGATGAGTGCACTATGCGAGACATTGCTGAAGCCTGGGATGACTATGACACGCTCTTCTACAATGCGTGGATTGGTGTGAAGATCGCTCCTACTCGCTTTGCTTGCGAGAAGACGATGACTGCACTGGGGATCAAAGACGACATTATGGGGTTGATGCGCAGAGTTGGCATGGGCACCATAGCGACGAGGCAGTTCGATCTCTATCCCGACCTTGTTCGCCAGGTCATAGCCACTGCCAGAGTCTACTACAGGAATGAGATTGTCCGCAATGCTCTGGAAGGGACTCTCACCTTTCTCATCCGCGGGATCCGTTACCGCATTTCACTTTCAGAGCTTTGCCAGCTCTATGGGTTCGAAGAAGAGCATGAGACAGGAGTTGCTCTTCAGACACAGCTGCCAAACAACCAGGACTTCTGGTCTCTATTCGGGAATGGGATCTATGATTCCAAGAGGTCCACTCATACAGACATCCGCCATCCCACTCTGCGATACTTGGTGCGCCTCTTCTCTACTACACTTCAGTGCAAGTCTGAGCCAGGGAAGATGCGGGTGGCTGAGTTGGTACTACTCTACCGCAGCATTTGGTCAGAGATCTATGAGGATTCAAACGCCCCACTTAGCGCCAACTTAGGCGCTGTGTTTGCACATCACTTGGCTTCCCTGAAGACGAAGCCTTTCTCTGGTACACAGGTGAAGCCCGAGACTATTGGCAGTCTCCTCACTCCCATCTTCATGCACTTCGGGATTGACACTTCCAGCTGTACCATCGATACTTCTCGATCTTTGGTTGATATGGAGTACCTGAAGAGGACACAATGGGTGAAGCCAGAGAGGCTTTGGGTTTTCACAGACGAGCAGAGAGTGCAGCACGCAGTTCTTCTACCTGACCGCGAGCTTACTCACATCACTTCAAATATAGGGCGCCTCGCATTTCATCCTAGTCCGAGCAAGCTTAGGACTATTGCTGCTGCTAGACCCAGAGGCGCATCATCTAGGCCAGCCGCAGACACCGCACGCCCTTCTTGTACCAGACGCAGAGCTCAGGCTACTACTCCTCCTTTTCAGCTTCCCGTGGCTCCTGAGATTCCTATGGAGCCAGACGTTTTCCAGAGATATGTGGTGCAGAGTTTCCAGGCGATCTGGAGCGCCATTACTACCATGTCTACATGTGGCTGCGTTCGCCCACCCACTCCACCACGTTCTTCTCCACCACATGATGAGGATGATGAGTGATTTTCCATTCCTTTTAGTGTTTTGAGTCAGTTTTTCTTTTTATCTTGAGTCTGCATTTGCTTCAGTATTTTGCTTCATAACTTGTTAAACTTATTGAGTCTATTGGATTATCTTGTGCTTTTAACTGTTTGTTTGAGTTTTTCTAACAGCTAGGAAACTTCTAACAACAATCTGACTTACCAACATTCATGTTCGAGTGGCAGAACTCTGTCTACGGACAGAGCGTCGATCGACACCATCTGTGTCGATCGACACCAACTTCAGACACAGCATCGATCGACACACCTTGTGTCGATCGACGCCACACGCAGAGTCAGGTAATCCGATTTTTCTCTTTAATTTCTAACAGTTGATTATTATTTTTCTTTTGCCAAACTCATTCTTAATAACACTGGGGACAGTGTTGTTCAAGTCTGGGGGAGGTGATTGCTAACATTGTGTTTTCTTTTGAGTTTGTTTTTGAGTCAAAAATCTGTTTTATTGAGTCAAAACTAGTTGGAACTTTCAGTTTTTCTAGGAACTAACCACAGATTGTTGACATTTGATGGACCATTGCTATAGCAATTGATCTCGGGTCTTACTAAGTAGAAAGCTGCAAAGTGGATCAGTCTAATAGGGCGAATTCAGACCCCCTTACATGAACTAGGTATGCGCAGAACTTGATTCCTCTTTCAGCTTTGATAAGATTAGAAATCTGCAGTCTCTCCTTGATCTTCCCTTAAGAGAAAAGAAAAGAAAGAAATAGTCTAAGTCTGGAATAGTGCCTTGTCATGAGCCTGTCTCCTCACAAGGAACAATATTAGTGATGCTCTTGAACACGTCTCCTCACAAGGAACACAAGTAGAGAGTAGCACTATTCCAGAGATCCCAAAAAGAATAAGAAAAAGTCAATGAAAAGATCTGTAGAACACCCAGAAAATGGGCAGCAGTTGACTAAGGGAAGAGAAAATAGGAGAGCTATAGAAAGTATGTCTTGTCTAGGCGTTAAGGAAGGGAAAGAATCAGAAAAGTTATGTAGCATTACCACTGTTAGAGTTCGAATTTTTACCAAGGAAAGGGTCTGGATTTGAACTGGGAGATTGCTAAGCTTGTGGTAAGTACATTGAACACTACCTGAAGTTGGTTCTATAGCATGTGGATTCAAGAGTGTTAACATCTGAGGCGTTCTGAAAAAGTACTTGAAAGCTCCTGTTTTCAAACCTCGACTCTATATTTAGTTTCTGTTTTGCTTGAGGGCAAGCAAAAGCTAAGTCTGGGGGAGTTGATATATCATGGTTTTTACCCATTTTTAGACCATGATATAGGTATTTTTATAGAGTCTTTTGTTAGATTTCGAGTCCTATATGAGTCTTTGCAGGATGGAGAACACTTGGAGCTAAATAGGAGAATCTGGAACGTTTTGGAGTATTTTGGAGAAGCTGCTGAAGTTATGAAGTCAGAAGGGTGAATTCTCGAGCAGTGTGTCGATCGACACACTCAGTGTCGATCGACACCAAAGAAGGTCGGCCAAAAGTGACGGTTTCCAATCAGAAAAAGGAAAGAGGCCAAGTTTTGAAGAATGACAAGATTGTCCCTGGACGAAAAATCCCTTCCTATATATAGTTTTCTGGCATTGTTTAGCCAATTACACTTTCATAATTTAGAGATTTTGAGACCTAGAGAGAGATTGTTCCAGAGCTTTTAGGGAGACAAGTCTAACTCATCAGAGCCAGATTTCGAACCCTAGTATCATTCTCTTCTATTTATTTATGCAATTTATTTCAGTCATGATTTGTGTTTCATTGATTATGTCTGAGTAGTTTGCTAGTTAGGTTAGGGTGATTTAGGGTTGATGAAAAGTCTGTAGAATTATTATCTTTGTTAGGGAAATCACTTAGATCTTCACCTTGATTTGAACTTAACTTGATTTCTGAATTGATCACTTAGGAATCAAACCTTAGGTTATTTAATAGATGCGAGAGCATTATTAGTAACTTGATCTAATCATAGGTGAGCAAAATAACTATTCGCAAAGAGATTTGGTTTAGTTATTTTGTGAACATATCGAACCTGAACTTTAATGCTTGCTTAGATTGTTAGATTTCGCAAAGAGATTTGGTTTTCTGGAATTTAAGCATAGATAACTTCTGCAACGAGAGTTGATTGGTTTTAACTTAGTGATTCGAGTTCTAGACGGTTCTTAATAAGTCCCTAATAAAAATATTATCTGCATTCTTAGATT
This sequence comes from Alliaria petiolata, assembly GCA_020283515.1. Lineage (NCBI taxonomy): Eukaryota > Viridiplantae > Streptophyta > Magnoliopsida > Brassicales > Brassicaceae > Alliaria > Alliaria petiolata. Next base: position 695,513 of record JAHZTW010000010.1, on the reverse strand, counting down.
CATCTTGATAATTTACCCTCGCCTAGCGTTTTCGTCTCTGAATCTTAAAACCGTTTTACATCACATTTACTTATTCGCATAGTTTAATTTACATTAATACTTATTTGACTTAGCATAATATGAACTTAGAAACCATAGCGTAGTAACTATTTCTCTTGGGATTTCGATACCCCTTGTACTTCAACTGCTTTGCTGTGCACTTGCAGTTAATTATTTAGGGTAAAACCTGACCCCTATCAGTTGCGATCAATAAAACGATAGGCATTACAATACGTAAATAATCGCCGATTTGGATTAGGGTTTGAAAAACAAACGCCTCTCAAACGCGTTTGCGAAAGCTTCGACGAATGCTCTGCGGAGATTCGAAAAATAAATTCGCTATACGCGGATCTTAAAATTTTAATGTTGGTTCATACCAAATTAATTTTTTTATAATACTTTGTGGTATTAAACGACGCTTCAGAAGTTGCAGCTAACTTGGAAAGAATGGAGTTGGACGGAACTCCAAAAACTGTGGCATCATGCGTGATCGAGACTAAAATCTCGAAGGGAAATCATGTCTCTCCTCTTGAAAGTTTCGATGAGACTGCAGCTGAGTTTAAGATGTGGAAAAAGAAGATGTTCTTCTATCTGACAACTCTGAACCTGCAGAAGTACACCAGCGAAGTTGATGCAGCGTGTATTCTACTTCCTTTTGTGCTTTAGCTTTGGTTTCCTTTATGTACATCTTTTCCTTTTATTAGCTTAAGTCGGTTTTATATTTATTCCTAATCTCATTAGAGATAGCATATTTAACTTCTAGGGTTTTTATACCATTCTCTTATATATAGTTGATACCTTGATTTGTAAGGCGACAAACTTATTAGATTTATAAAAACAGAGCTTTTAAACTCTTTATCCCTTGTTTTCAGCTAGAACTTAGGGTTCTCAACGACTTCAAGAAGGCATAGCATCTTAGGTATTCTCAGACTAAATAAGATCTTTGCGTTATCGTAGCGTGAGCTACATCAGTTGTTATCAGAATCCAGCAGTTTTAGTTTCTTAACTAGAACACGATCCTTGTTCGTTATGGCACCTCGAAAGCCAACGGCAGAAACCATAGAAGACAATTTCCGACGTACATTGAATTTTTTTACTATTGGACTTCATGATGCTTTGAAGGCAGTTGTGGAAAACGCATTGACCACGGTGTTAGAGGATCAGCATGAACGGTACCATGGACGCCGCGAGCATCAAGAGAACAGATCACGACATGGCGAATCCAATAAAGAAGATATGAGAGAAAATCTGTTTGCTGTTACTATTCATGACAATAATCCTCGAGCAGCAGATAATGACATCAGAGACGAGCAACATGACGATCGTCGTGCTTTACGAGTTCGACAAGAGGAAGCACGTACAAATCCTGCGGGTTTCAAACTCGACAAGTTTAGAGAAATTATTGGAGATCCAATTTTTGATGTTTACGATGATGAGGATCCAATTCAAGACATAAACAACGAATATGATGTTCAAGAGGAGGAATACCTAAAGTTTGCACCAATAGAACGTGTCCAAGCCTTCACCAAATTCAACGTAGAGGATGAAGATACGTATATGGGTCAAGGGAAGTAACGTATGAATTGTGCTTCATGGGAAAAGGATTGGATGAGAATTTCATCCTATCATAATGTGGTGGAGCACATAGCTAAGGGGAACCAAGGTAAATTCCTTTATCTTTCAAATCATCCTACATATATCAATAACGAGCCACCAGATCGTGATCGAAGAAGTAAAGAACATCGCTACAAAGAGATTTGTGATGCCCAGGTTCTTGACATCTATGACGGTGATCCGATTGGTGCTGTTTACATTAACAAGTTTGTGATGAGCAGGTTTTTGAAAAATTCAGTAGGCGTTTTTTCTCAGTGTCAAGAGATGGAAGCCATGGGTTTAAACGACATTGGCGTTTGTTGTCACGCACAGCACGAGTTGGTTACGAAGTTGTTTCATTCACGAGTGAGACCAAACAATTGTATTAGTGGGCTTGTTCTGAAGACGGTAGTGGATTTCTCCAATGCCATAATCAGTTTCAAAGCGTTCTCCGAGGTATCAAATTATCATTACCACCAATTCTTTGATTTCTTCCATCGTAAAATTTTGTTTGTGGATAAAGGGAAGTCCATGGACGACGTCAAGTGGAATTGTCTCATGAGTAGTGTGGTTCTTTATGTTGGTCGTTCAAGGGAACTTTGTGAAGTGAATTTTGTGCAAGTCCACAAACCTACTTTAATAAGTTTCTTCGACGACTTACTCTTTTTTGGAGTCGGCTTGGAATCCTGGATTTCACACCACAACCGGTTACTCTTTCTATTCGATGAAAAAGGGATCACAAAGCGTATGTGGCCACCGTGGGCTCTTGAGGTCTTCATGNTTAAGAGTAGATTTTGAAAACGAACAAAATAAACCAACAACTTGACCTTTAAATTTTATTCTCTTTTTTTCTAACTCTCCGAAGCTAAATCAAAGTTCCACTATTACAAAAGTCAATTGGACACAGGTGAAAAAGGAGTAAAAGACATATGAGTTACTGATAAACAGGTTTTTAACCAATTTGATAATCAAAACCTAAAGGTCTTTTTGCAGTTGTAGTATTTTAGGTGTCAATCCAACCTTGGGGTGAAAGCTACTAAGATTACAAGAGATTTATGAAGCTAAGCAAAATTCGGGTTAAATGGGGAAGAATTCTAAAATATTTACTTACGGTTAATAAACAGACATGAAAACAATTTTAAAATCCCTACAGAGATGTTATACAACTACTAGAAGACTCCTAAACAATAAAACAACCGATCTACTAATTTAATAAATTCAAAATATAAAACCGGATTAACTAGACAATTTGATGGTGATGAGCAAGATATTTTAAATTCTTGTTATAAAAATTAAACGACTACAAACTCAACTCCAGACAGTAAAATAATACTCTAAGTAATTTCTAAAATATTAAAAAGAGCAAGAACACAATTTTACAGATTTATGAAATTATATTGCATAAATAAACTATTTAATAAGGAATTTAAATAAACACAAAACTAGAGGAAAATGGTTTTTGGTTTTTAAAATACTAAAAACAGATTTAAGGCTGGGAATCATTCTTAGGGAGGTTGAAGATTTGAACTTGGGGTTTAAAAACATAATTTTTACTCTTTTAGTAATTTCTCTAAACCTTAAGAAACCAATTTAGATTTATCCATGATGTGTGGTATAAACCCTTTCCTCACCCTTTCCTCCTAACCCATGATGTTTGGTGGAAAGATAAGGTGAAGAGCATTAAGCTTGGATCTTAAAAAACGGTTTAACTAGCTCCCTAAGCATCCATGATGTGTGGGAAAGGATGAGCTAGTCTCTTGGATTTGGTTTTAAGGGATTTCCTAAGTCTTGTTAGGATAAGGAAATCCCTAGATTAAAGAGATCTCCATGGAGAATCTCTAGACCTTAAAACCCTCAAATCCAAGAAGAGAATTAAATGAAGAACAAGATAAAAGACTAAGCCAAGATTTTAACCTCCAACCTCCTTAATCATCCCAACCTCAAACCTTGGTGGTTTACTCACAAATCATGTTCTTACCTCTTTTAAACATAAGTTTAGAGTTAAGGAACATGATCGATGGGGTTAAGAAGAAAAATTAGAAATTAGAATTATTTAAATACTTGCTGTTATAAAAATACAAGAGTTTTTTCAAAGGACTAAATGAGAATTAAGAAGACAGATTTGACACTAGAATAAAAATAAAATATATAAATTAAAAACACAAAAGATATTTCACAAAGAGTTAATCAAGAATTCAGAAGAAAGACTTGACATTAGAATAACTTAAATAAGATATATCTATAATAAAAATAAGAGTTTTTATAAAAGTTTAAGCAAGAAGTACTTATATAAAAAGTAAAGAAAACTTAAGAAAAACTCAAGAACAAGAGAGAGCTTACAAGAACGCTTAAGAAGACTTAGAAAGTGAGAACATAAGAGTTGATTAAAAACTGAATGAAAAACTGAATGATTTATTACAAACACACACATACTCTTTATATAGAGTTTTAAATATGGCTCTTGGCCTAAAAAGAGGGGTTAAGGGGCAAGAGACAAGGGGCAAGAGACAAGGGACAGAAAGTATGTCTACCACTTTCACTAAAGCATAAAAACTTTTCTGGGTCAACTTCAGATGATTCGAGTGGTTCAGTCGATCGGTCAGTCGATCTACTTCTGGATCGAGTCGGTTGGTCGATCTTTGACTCGATCAGTGTTTGGTTCGGGTGGTTCAGTCGATTGGTCAGTCGATCTTCTTTGGATTGGCTCAGTTTGGTCGATCATGCTCCTTTTCTTTTGTCCAAGTTTTCTTTTTGATTTCTGCCAACTTTTATGTTCTTCTTTCATCTTCTTGTTAATGCTCAGCACCCATCACAGCTCCAAGTACTCTAAACAGCCTGAAAAGGATGCAAATATGCAAGAAACCATGCAAATGCTAATGCAAAGTGTTCTAGGACTTAAAATGGTACAAATGATGCAAACTAGTCTATTATGAATGATGTAAGCATGAAAAATCTATTCTAAATGCAAGTTAAATATGCGAAATATATGAGTATATCAGTTACGATGCGTAAAAAAAGTATCAAGTCACTTAAAGATTCTCAAACCTATTTGATCAAACGCTTTTTGTATGCTTAAACTCACTGATGCAAGTGTCATGATCTCTGATGTAGAGAATATCTCCGCTACAAGAGCACTCATAGCTTCCCTAGGTGTTCTTGCAGTTACATTCCGAAGACTGACAAGCTTTCTTCTCTTTGAAACTACAAGAGCAATCAATACACACATGATTGTCCACACATTATCATCCATACCGATGTGTCCATACTGATGCATCCACGCTGACGCATCCAGACTGATGAGTAAAAAGATACTCCAAAAGAGAAAATTGTGATTTGAACCACACATTACTAGCGCTCAATGTCCACCGCTTTCTGTCCATACGTTCTAGATTTTCCCGATATTCTCACACAAGTCATTTTTCCAGGCCTCCTTCCCAACACAGATTTATCCATTACGCATCATCCACGGACATATGTCCATGTCTATACATTGTAAGATCGCTCGCAACCTCGTAGATTTTGATCTGGAAAGCTACTGTAATCACGATTCCTGGGCAGTTCGTACAAATCTATACACCTCTGTCTTGTGTCCCCTTAAATCGTAGGTGCCGTCCACTGCCGTGAGGTATTCATTTGGATTCTTAAGCTTAAACTGCAATTCAAAGGAGCCAACAAAAATAAATAAAAAGAGAAATTAATTCAGAAGAAAAAGGCATATAGTAGTTAAAAGAGAAACGAGAAGAGACAATGCAATAAAGCAGCAAAATCAAAATTGATCAACCCATAAAGAAAAAAACAAACATGTGGTCTTCGAACAAAGCCCAGTGCCAATACGAGCAAACACACTAAGTAATCGGGAAATCAGAATCAAATTAGTAAACATTTAACACCATACAAAATATCAACTGCAAATTTGAATTCAGAGATTGAAGGTTTCATGGTTTATGTACTTGCCATATCAGAGTATATGCCGTCGTTCGTCATTGTAATCAGAAGTAGGAGTGCAGATCTGTTAACTTTAGGAGTCTGCAATCACTGTAATCGGACAAAGCGGCGGGGGCGGTGGTTTGAAGGAAGACAAAGCGGCGGCGGTGGTGGTTTGTGGCAAACCGAATAGGTTTCTTCTGCAGAAATTGGCATCCGTCGATTTTGGGTGAAGGATTTCGACTAACATCGTCAATGGAATATAAATTTGTCTGAAGTGTTTTTCGCGAGGAGAGGAGTCGGCAATATAATTTTTGTTTTTGGTGAGAAAAACAGAAGTCACAAAAGTGCCCCAAAATCAGAAAGTGTCTATTACTTTAAACGAAACTGGATAAAGTGCCTCCGAGTGTTAATATTTCTAATTTCGTGCATGATTGGTGGTTACAGTTGTAGATTTCCGCTGTAAAATTTTAGTTGTATGTTATTTGGTTGTGGTTTTAATATTTTGGGTGTAACTTTTTAAAATGAAAGCATGATAGGTAAACATTAAATTTCTGCTGTAGAAATTCATATTTTATTATATGTTATGGTTATTTCAAATTAAAAACAAGATTTGAAAATATTAGTGAAATTTTGTAACTAATTATTTACTATCTAATTAAATTTTTTATTATATTAAATAAATAATAGTTTTAATATGGTAAATAATATATGTGAAATTTATAAATATATTTACATATGTCGTATTATGACGTCATTTTAGACTAATTATCTATTATTTCATTAACTGTTTTTATTATATTACATAAATAAATAATATATATCGTGTATGATAAATAATAGATATCAAATTTATAATAAACATATTATCAATTGAAAAAAATATATTATCTTACATATAATTTAAATGTATATATATATACTAAGAGAAGCATATTTTTTTTTAAAAAAATTAAAAAAGAAAAAAGGAATAAAGTACGTAAAATTAAAAAGAGTTATCTTATGGAAAAGAAAAATTCTCAAAACCCTTAAATTTATGTTGTATAAAATTTTCTTTGTAAATTTAAAATATTTCTTTTTAAAAAATTGTGGCTTTGAGTTTTAAAAATGAAATCAATGGTTTATTTGTTTGACATTAGTGCTGTAGAAAAAAATAAGGGGGTGTTATTGGTTCTTGTATTTTAATGGATTTAGAAATCCAAGACAAATCCAGTGTTATTGGTTCTATGATTATAAAATCCATATTAAAATCCAGTGTTATTGGTTCTATGATTTTAAAAAATATATTGAAATCCAGTGTTATTGGTTCTATGATTTTAAAATTCAAGTATTATAAAGATTCAGTTTTTTCTTGGATTGGAATGGATTTGTAAGTATTTTCATGACTAAAATACAAATACCCAAATACTAGATTTAACCTTGTTATTTGATTGGATTTGAGTATTTTCTAAAT
>JAHZTW010000010.1:651523-671491 GCA_020283515.1 Alliaria petiolata | reverse complement strand
GTGAGTTGTTCGATCGGATCGAGAGATATCCGAGAGAAGGAGTTTCTGGCCGAGAGATTTCGGTAAGTGTCGGCTATTTCGTTTCTGGCTTAGTTTCTGTCGACTGTGGCTCGACTAATCTATGTATTTTGGTCTGTTTCCGAGGGAATACAGAATCTTGGTCGAGGAAAAGTTGACGGTTTGTGAGATAGCCGAGAGGAGATTGGATCTCGCGGATTGTGGTCGTACCGCTAGCCGAGGGTTCACGGCTGGGATCGACTGGTTCTGTTTCTGACCAAGTTTCATCCGACTGAAACGTTTGCCTTTGTGTCTAAGGTGAGTGCGTGATTGTAGCTTGTATCTGGAACCGTAGGATTGCTAGGTTGTCTGGTTTTCATTGATTGCTTGTGTAAGTAGTGTTTATGCTTAGCAAGATCAATGTGTTTCTGTGATTGTGATTGGTATTGGATACCGTGGTTTATACGTGGTGTCTAACTAGCTGTGTGAATGTCCGGATCGAGTTGCTAGCTCAAGGGGATGTGTGATTCTCGCTTGGAGTAGAACCAAGGTCGTGAGGAAATTCACAAGTGGTTGAGACGATCATAGAACCGTGATTTTGTGCTTGCTTGCTAAGTGATAATGTGAATTGTATAACTTATGTATGAATGCGTTTTCTGGTATTGGCTGGTGGTACGGGATGACCGTACTCACTAAGCATTTGTGATAATGCTTATGCCTCTCTTATGTGTTGAGTGTCCAGGAAAGGATATTATCCGGGACGTTTAGTCTTGAAGGCGGACTTGAAGGCAGTGAAGAAAGAAGTGGATTAGGACTGGGTTTGAGGGTTTATTTATCATGAGTTTTTCTGGATAATTGGCTTTGCATTTCTGTTATGACTTAAAACGAATTTGGCTAAGTTAGTTTATGTTTTATGAACCTTTGTTATCTGGTTTTGGAATAATTATGCAATGAGAATGGGCTTGTTTTGAATCGAATCTGCTTGTTTAAGTTTACGAAAAATCTGAAAAATATGCTAAGTATGGAATCTGGTTAGAGTTAGACTCGGTACGGCCGGCCTGGTTAGGATTATCAGGTTGGGTCGCTACAGTTGGTATCAGAGCATGGTCGATTCTAGGATAGTTCATTTGCATAGTTGGGGTTAGAAATATCCACCTTTCACTGCCGAGTCTCGCGGTCTGTTGTTTTCTGTGGAGTTTGGAACTCTTGTCTGGTGTTAGCTTTGGGCTAACCGGTTCTGGTTTGACGTGCAGATGGCTCGGAGAAGGACTAGGGCTGCAAGGTTGAATGGTGCTGTGAATTCGGGGAGTTCTGGAACTGAGAATGCGGTTAGGAACTAGCATGAGATTGAGGCTGTTGCGGCGGTCGAGGCTGCGGCTGCGGCTGTGGCTGCTGCTGCTGCGAATGCGGCTGCTGCGAATGTGGCTGCGGTTAGAGCTGGAAACGCGGCTGGCAATGTTGTGGGTGCTGTTCCAGACAGGCTGGAGGTTGTGCTGGGATTTCTAGCTCAAGTGTTGGAGCGTTTACCGGTGGTTGCGCCTGTACCGGGAGTGGTATCGGCCGTGGCACCACAAGGAGTTGCGCCTGTACCAGGAGTGGTACCGGCCGTGGCACCACAAGTGGTGGTACCGAACGTTGGGAACGTGGCTGTGGAGGAAGCGGATCAGGTCGTGGCGATCCCGTCTTACCTCAAGGTTCTGGATCATATGGCGAAGTTGGGAACCAAGTTTTTTGCTAGAGGAACTGCGCCTATTGAAACTGATGAGTGGAGGATGAGGCTTGAGAGGAACTTCGAGTCTATCCGATGTCCTGAGGAGTACAAGCGGGACATAGCTGTGCATTACATGGAGGGTACTGCGCATACCTGGTGGAAATGAGCATCGAGACGTTTGGCGAATCCGAACTGTTCGTATGAGACGTTTTTTGCGATGTTCCTGAGTAAGTACTTCCCGCAGGAGGCTTACAATCAGCTGGAGGCTGAGTTTCTGTATCTGCGCCAAGGGACCAAGACGGTTCGGCAGTATGAGGCTGAGTTCAACCTGTTCCGCAAGTACGTGGGACGTGACTACGATACTGAGGAGAAGCTGATCTGAAGGTTCATGAGCGGACTAAGGGTCGAGCTGCGTAATGGTTGTCTGGTGCGTGACTATGCGACGGTCACGGAGCTTGTTGAGAAAGCGGTTTTGTTGGAGTCTGGACAAGCCGAAGAGGTTTTGTCTAAGGCTGGTACAGTGGCCAGGAGTGGTCAAGTGTCTGGAGGACAGAACCGCAAGTTTGGAAAGCATGTTCCGGCTAAGTCGGGCGGAAGCCGCAGCGTTTGTGGATCTTGCGGAAAGGTGCATGTTGGAGTGCGTAGGCGTGCATCTGGAGCTTGTCACCGTTGTGGTAGCTTGGAGCATAGGGTTCGTGATTGTCCTGAGCCAGACTCGAGGTTGGTGAGAGTGTCGGATGGAGTTAGCACGTCTGTGGTATGTTTCGGCTGCGAAGAGCCGGGACATTACAAGCGTGATTGTCCGAGGTCGGGAACTATTGGGCAGGCGGCCACTCAGCCTAAGCGTGCAGGGGATGTACTGGCACCACCGGCTAAGAGGCAGGCCATCATGCCAAGGGTGTATGCAGCGACCGTGGATGGAACTGGAGATCCGACCACTTCTCGACCGATCACTGGTAAGTTTTAGTACTTACGTTTTCTGAGTTTGTTTGTGTCTGTGTGTTCCGTTAAGTGTCTTAGCATTCTAAGGATTGAATGTGTAGGGACCTTACTAATGGGTGGGGTGGAAACCCATGTTCTGTTCGACTCCGGAGCGAGTCATTGTTTTGTTAACCCAGGGATGATTGGGAAAGGAGGATTCCAGAAGGAACCCGGGGAAGAGTTTGGACTAGTGAGGGCGGCTGGAGGCCAAGTGATGTTCTCACTAGGGACTGTTCGCAACATTGCTGTCTGGATTGGCGAGGTCAATATGCCAGCGGACTTAGTGATTTGCGAGGTGAAGTCTTACGATGTCATCCTCGGAATGGATTGGCTCGGTAAGCATAAGGCGCATCTGGATTGTCACCGAGGCAGGGTGGAGTTCGAGAGGGATGGCCAAATTCTGGTTTACCAAGGAGTGAGACCGACTTCTGGTAGCTTGGTTGTGTCGGCAATACAAGCGGAGAAAATGTTAGAGAAAGGTTGTGAAGCATATCTGGCGACGATATCTTCAATTGAGGTTGGACCAGACGCGGAGTTAGGGGACATTCCAGTGGTACAAGAGTTTGAGGATGTTTTCCAAGCTTTGTCGGGAATGCCACCGGCTCGTTCAGATCCGTTCACGATTGAACTTGAGCCGGGAACTGCTCCTGTGTCTAAGGCACCATACCGTATGGCTCCGGCCGAGATGGCTGAACTAAAGAAGCAACTGGCTGATCTTCTAGAAAAGGGATTTGTAAGGCCAAGCAGTTCACCATGGGGCGCACCTGTTCTGTTCGTAAAGAAGAAAGATGGAAGCTTCCGGCTTTGCATCGATTACCGAGGGTTGAACCGTGTTACTGTGAAGAACAAGTATCCACTTCCAAGGATAGATGAGTTGTTGGATCAGCTTAGGGGTGCTACTTGGTTCTCCAAGATCGATTTGGCTTCTGGATACCATCAGATACCGATAGATGAACCGGACGTTCGGAAGACTGCCTTTCGGACTAGGTATGGTCATTACGAGTTTGTGGTCATGCCGTTTGGTTTGACGAATGCGCCAGCTGCATTCATGAAGTTGATGAATGGCGTGTTCAGAGAGTACTTGGACGAGTTTGTGATTATTTTCATAGACGACATCTTGGTATACTCGAAAAACCCGGAAGATCATGAGAAGCATCTGCGGATTGTTATGGAGAAGTTGCGAGAGCAGAAGTTGTTTGCCAAGCTGAGCAAGTGTAGCTTTTGGCAACGGCACATTGGGTTCTTGGGTCACATTGTTTCAGACAAGGGAGTGTCCGTGGATCCTGAAAAGATCAAGGCCATTGCGGATTGGCCGAGACCTGAGAATGCGACGGAGATAAGGAGTTTTCTGGGGTTGGCTGGTTATTACAGGCGTTTTGTTAAAGGCTTTGCAAGTATGGCTCAGCCGATGACACGCTTGACCGGGAAGGACATTGAGTTCGTATGGACAGCCGAGTGTGAGGATTGTTTCATGAAGCTGAAAGGGATGCTCACAAGTGCACCGGTGTTGGCTCTACCTGAGCCGGATGAACCATACGCGGTCTACACGGACGCGTCTGGTAAAGGACTAGGTTGTGTCCTAATGCAGCACGGGAATGTGATTGCCTATGCGTCAAGGCAGCTAAGGAAGCATGAGGCGAATTATCCTACACATGACTTGGAGATGGCGGCTGTAGTCTTTGCGTTAAAGATATGGCGATCTTACTTGTATGGTGGGAAGGTTCAGGTGTTTACCGATCATAAGAGTTTGAAGTACATCTTCACTCAACCTGAATTGAATCTGAGGCAACGGAGATGGATGGAGTTAGTCGCTGACTACGATCTGGAGATAGCTTATCATCCGGGGAAGGCTAATCTCGTTGCTGATGCATTAAGCCGGAGACGGGCTAGTGTATCGTCTGCGAAAGACGTGGAAGGAGTTGTGAATCTCCTAAGGACGTTAAGGCTGAACGTTCTGACCGAGGATACGGAACCGTTGGGTTTGGGAGCTGCGGATCAGGCTGACTTGTTAACAAGGATCCGGTTAGCTCAAGAGGAGGACGAGAATCTGATTAAGATGTCAAAGGCTGACAAGACCGAGTATCAAACTTCAAACAATGGGACGATTGTGTTGAATGGCCGAGTATGTGTTCCTAACGTGAAAGAGTTAAGGGAAGAGATCCTTAAGGAAGCACATCAGTCTAGGTTTTCTGTTCATCCGGGAATGACCAAGATGTACCGCGACCTGAAAAGGTACTATCATTGGGTCGGGATGAAGCGGGACGTGGCCAAGTGGGTGGCTAGTTGTCCGACATGCCAGTTGATTAAGGCTGAGAACCAGTTTCCGAGTGGTTTGTTGCAAACATTACCAATGCCGAAATGGAAATGGGATATGATCACAATGGACTTTGTGATGGGTTTACCGAAGACTAAGAATAAGCATGACGCGATTTGGTTCATTGTGGATCGACTAACCAAGTCTGCTCATTTCTTACCTTTGAAAAAGACGGATGGAGTGGCTAAGCTGGTGGAGTTGTATGTCGATGAGATCGTGAAACTCCATGGCGTGCCAGTGAGTATTGTGTCTGATCGTGATCCGAAGTTTACTTCACGATTCTGAAAAGAGTTTCAGGAAGAGTTTGGGACGAAGGTACACATGAGTACTGCGTATCATCCGCAAACGGATGGTCAGTCTGAGAGGACCATCAGGACGTTAGAGGACATGTTGAGAGCGTGTGTACTAGACTGGGGTGGTAACTGGGATAGACATCTACCGTTGGCTGAGTTTGCATATAACAACAGTTACCAAGGGAGCATTGATATGTCTCTGTATGAGGCGTTGTATGGACGGCCGTGCAGAACACCGTTGTGTTGGACCCAAGTGGGGGAGCGGAGTGACTTAGGACCCGCGATAATAGAGGAGACTACTGAAAAGATTCGGTTTCTGAAGGTCAAGCTGAAAAAGGCTCAAGACCGGCAAAAGAATTATGACGATAAGCGCCGTAAGGACTTGAAGTTCAGTGTGGGCGATCTGGTTTATCTGAAGGCTATGACCTATAAGGGGAAAAGCCGAGCAATGTTTGATGCTAAGTTGAGTCCGAGGTACATGGGGCCGTACCGGATTCTGGAAAGGATTGGGGCAGTGGCGTATAAGTTGGACTTACCACCGGAAATGAGTGCTTACCACGATGTGTTTCACGTGTCGCAGCTGAGAAACCACATAACCGAACGTGAGAATGTGATTTCTGAACCACCTCCGGAGCTGCAAGAGGATCTGACCGTGGAAGGTAGACCGATCCGTGTGGTTGGCCGGAAGGAAAAGGTTAAGCGTGGTAAAGTGGTCAAGATGATCAAAGTTCTGTGGGACTGTAATGGCGACGAGCAAACGACTTGGGAAAAAGAGTCAAGGATGAGTACAAAGTTCCCGAAATGGTTTGAGAAACTTCCTGAGGAAGAGCCGGATTCGAGGACGAATCCAAACTGAGTGGGAGAGAATTGTAGCATCCGCGACCAGAAATCTTAAGTATGGTTGTGCGGGTCATGGGATGACCGTTGTATATATGTCCTGGTATAGTGGAGGTTCGTCCGTTTCTGTAAATATGTGTGATGTACAGTGGTACGTCCGTGGTACCGTGTTGTGGTACGTCTGTGGTACGTCTGTGGTACGTCTGTGGTACGTCTGTGGTACGTCTGTGGTACGTCCGTGGTACGTTTGTGGTATGTCTGTGGTACCAAACCGTGGTACGTCCGTGAGGTTAAGTACCGTACTGTGGCTGGACCGAATAATTATTGTGGACATTTGACTAAGTGTCGAGATGGGCCATGGGCCGAGGGTTTAGTCGGCTAAAAGTGTGTTTTCTCGATGTTGGTCGACTGGTTTGGATTCCAGCCAAGAGAAAATTAAATCCGACTGACTCCAGCCGAGAGATAACCGAGATGCTTGGACTAAACCGGGATATTAGGTTTCCCCGAGTATAAAAGTGTGAAACCCGTGACTTTTCTCGAGCTAGCCGCATTATTTCTCGAGAAACTTAAAAGGCGATTTTCACCGAGAGAAATCCCGAGTTTGCTGAGAGAAATCCGAGAGCCGTCGAGAGATTGTTCGGTGCGTCGTGTTTCTGAGTTTTCTGTCCGAGAGAAACGAACGGGAAGGGTCGATTTCCCGAGAGAAGTTCGTTCGGCCGAGAGATTTCTCGATCGGATCGCAAGAATCCAAGAGATAGTCGAGGTAATCCGAGTTTCACCGAGTAATTTCTGTTCTGGATTGTTTTCACCGAGAGATAATCGAGTTATCTGATTGTAGGCGTGTGTTAGCCGAGAGATCTGAGAGATAGCCGTGAGTTGTTCGATCGGATCGAGAGATATCCGAGAGAAGGAGTTTCTGGCCGAGAGATTTCGGTAAGTGTCGGCTATTTCGTTTCTGGTTGAGTTTCTGTCGAGTAATCTTCGACTAATCTGATTATTTTGGCCTGTTTCCGAGGGAATACAGAAGATTGTCCGAGGAAAAGTGAGCGGTTTGAAAGATAGCCGAGAGGAGATTGGATCTCGCGGGTTTAGCCGTAGCGATAGCCGAGAGAACGCAAGTGCGTCCGACTATCTCCGTTTCTGACCGAGAAATCACCGAGTTTCTTCCGACTGAAACGTTTGCCTTTGTGTCTAAGGTGAGTGCGTGACTGTAGCTGACCTGGAACCGTAGGATTGCTAGGTTATCTGGTTTTCATTGATTGCTTGTGTAAGTTAGTGTATGCTTAGCAAGGTCAATGTGTTTCTGTGATTGGTATTGGATACCGTGGTTTATACGTGGTGTCTAACTAGCTGTGTGAATGTCCGGATCGTGTTGCTAGCTCAAGGGGATGTGTGATTCTCGCTTGAGTAGAACCGAGGCCGTGAGGAAATTCACAAGTAGTTGAGATGATCATAGAACCGTGATTCTGTTTTCTGTGCTTGCTTGCTAAGTGTTAATGCGAATTATATAACTGTTGCTTGATTGCGTTTTCTGGTATTGGCTGGTGGTACGGGATGACCGTACTCACTAAGCATTTGTGATAATGCTTATGCCTCTCTTATGTGTTGAGTGTGCAGGTAAGGATGTTATCCGGGACGTTTAGTCTTGAAGGCAGACTTGAAGGCAGTGAAGAAAGAAGTGGATTAGGACTGGGTTTGGGGGTTTATTTATCATGAGTTTTTCTGGATAATTGGCTTTGCATTTCTATTATGACTTAGAACGAATTTGGCTAAGTTAGTTTATGTTTTATGAACCTTTATTATCTGGTTTTGGAATAATTATGCAATGAGAATGGGCTTGTTTTGAATCGAATCTGCTTGTTTAAGTTTAAGAAAAATCTGAAAAATATGCTAAGTATGAAATCTGGTTAGAGTTAGACTCGGTACGTCCGACCTGGTAAGGATTATCAGGTTGGATCGCTACAATATCTCTCTTTATTATGTTTAGAAACTAACTCAAAACTAAACACCTCTCTTCTCTCACACCTTGTCACAACTCGACATAGATGCTTATTTATAAGTTTAGCACAACATAGCTAATCCTATTCCAAATAGAAATAGATAACTCCTAAATCTATTAGGATTACAAACAACCTCTCTTATCCTAAACTATCTTGGTTTAGGCAACTTAGGTTGTTTGTTGTCAAAGCTTATCCAACACACAGCGACTAACATATCCATGTTCCAATTCTGAGATAGACATAGAGCATTTTGTATACGCTTTGACAATAAAGGCGGGGACGTCCCACCTTCTGCAGCTAATGACTCTAACTGGCTTGATGCAAAGCTCAGTGCTTCGTCCAGTATATAATCTGTGGTTATTCGCAAGTGAGCAGCTTCATACAAGCTCAAGATAGCCTTGGCATCGCCTTTAAGAGACTCTCTGAAGTTTCCGTTGTCCCCTTTGAATCTTCTAAAGACATCTGTTGACCAGACCGGATCAAGTTGTTATACATATGAATTAGAGATAACAAACATTGTACACACGCCTTGATAGAGACTCTCTTACCGGAAGATATGTAGTGACGGTATGTCCTGAAAACCCAGAATATGACAGAAACTGTGTACAAATCTTCTTCACCGGCCATCATGTCCTCTATCTTTTCGAAACTCTTTTTCAGAATCTCATCGATCTCTTCCTCAAAGTGGCATGCAAGACCAAGGCTCACCAACAAATAAATCATAATGATTTCTTCTTCGTCGAGTCGATCCCTCCGGAAAACACGAGTTTGTTCTTCACTTTCGGCTTTAGTACATCGATTTCTTTCCTAAGCACATCAATTTCCTAAAAGTAAGATACGTACACATGCGTTAAGCTTCTCTAATCTATATAGACTATCTATATATATATATATGTGTCATCCCTGTACACATAGATAATGGACTTACCGAGACATCGACAGAAACAGAGTTGAAGTGATCAGTCCATGGAGAAGGTAGCAACTTCTTGAACGCGCGATTGCTTTCTTGATCATTACAAGTCTGAGTAGTAGAGTTTGCCCTTAAACGAACAAACTTTGGAGGTTTTGTGGGAAGTAACGTCAACGGAAAGCAAGAGAATTTGCCTAATGGAAACATGTTGTTAGGAGAAGGAAGAAGGAATTGAGATTCCATGTTCACTAACACTGATATGGAATTCATTTTCATCATCAAAAGTTATAGGCACGGTGTACGGGTACGTGAGCCTCACGCGTTCTCAATACCAATGTTAATTTGTATTTGTATTTCTAACTAAAGTCGTTGTTGGTAATTTCCAGATTTCTAATGCCACCAAATCTGCAACTCTTCTTACAATTCATAAAAGCCTTGACAAATAGCAGATAAGTAATTATATTTGCAACATGTGTCAATCAGCACATTACATTTAGATATATGTTAAATATTTAATTTTATAAATATTATAATGGTTGGAAATTATATATTCTCCGTCAATAATGGTTAAAACATTATAAGATTACCATTTGTTATCTTGATTTTTTTTTAAATTAGTATAATTCTAAATTCAACAAATTTATGTAAATTTAGCAAAACCAACCACTCTCCCTCAAAAACAAACTACGTGAAATTTATTTGTTACCCTTTGTTATCTTGAAATTGACTATGGTGACGGTGTCTTATATTACGGGTTAAACTTGACTTTGTGTGGTTTGACTTGCATTTTTTGCAAGGTGATGAATAAATTGCATAAAAATGTCATTTGGAGATTTTTTTTTTTTTCTCAGAAAACCCTTTAATGAATAATATTGTTATCACATTATCTTTCTTTTAACCATCACATTATTTTGTTTTTCAATTGAATGTAAAACTTGAATCATAAATCCGAACTAGCTTCTTGCTGTAAACCAACATACAAGTCATCCCTCCCATTTGTGATCTCCCAAGGCTCTAATCGAAGATAGGCGGTTTCTGGCATGCTTTGATTCGGTGATGAAGGTCTCTCGAATAAGCTTACATGTTCATTTTGAATTGAAACTTGATTTAAACTTGTCTTTTGTGGTTCGCCATAGAGTAATGTCATCAACTCCCGACTCTCATTTTTCTCTTTGAATGTCAAGCAACTCTTCTATTTTGTTCAAATGTACTGCCTGATGATTTCTTTTTATATGAGTAACCAAAGCTGATGCAACAGAGGCATGAATTGGTATCTATGAAACGTTTTGTCCCAGTGACATTGATTAAGCGCCCATCTCTGTCCATATATCAAACCAAAAAGAAGTAGCGATTCCACTCTTAACTTTGACTTTATGATAATATAGTATTAATGCATGTTAACAAAAAATGAAAGAAAAATTATTTATTTTCTCCTGGTTTGGTTAACCAAATCTTGTAATTAATAATATAGTAATGCATGTTAACAAAAAAATGAAAGAAAATTCATCTACTTAATGTTATAGTGATTTTCGATTTATTGGTTGATTAGTAATTGTTTTGGATGTTTTAAACATTTTTGTAAGTTAAATATGTGCTGTTGTATCGTATGATAAAATGTGTGATTAGTAATAATAGATAACAAATGGTTATTTATTGTAACGTTATTTTTTTAATTATAACCTTAAATTTTGTTATGTTCTTTCATATCTGCACAGCGTCTTTCATATTTTAGAGAAGTTTTCAAAAAACAAAATTAGCCGTTGTAATACGAAATTAGTAATGCACTGTCACGGTGACGTTTTAAGGCCACATAAGAAAAACTTTATTTAATGCACCCCTCTTTCTCTAGGTCAAATCATTATTCATTATTACTACTCTTGTGCTTTCTCTTTTATCGGAGACGAAGATCAAATCCGAAATCATCGTCTCGAGCTAAACTGTGTTCGCTTCTTCTTTTCTTGAGTTTATACTCTCTTTTTATGTCTTCTCGCCTTTGAATTCACCCACTTCATTCACCTTTGAATTTTAATTTTGCTTTCTAGGATTTTTGATTTGCGTTTGTTTTTCTTCATCCTCCGGAGACGATCAATAACTTCTGGAGCAATCACCATCTCTTTGTAAGTCACATTCATTTTTCATTGTATGCTGATTCTGGCCCTAGGGTTTTAAAAAATTCCCCTGTTTTTCTATCTTCGATAAAATTTTGTATTTTTTTTTTTTTTGAACATTGAAATTTGGTATCTTTAACCTATAGTTTCATCAGATTCTATCTAGAGTTTTTTTCGATTGGTTCCTCGTCTTGGTTTTCGATTCTCTTCCTTTTCTTGCTTTCAAAATTTAGTTTTGTGTCTTTAGTTTTTCCGTAATTTCATTTGGCGTGGTTATTAATATTTTGAAGATTTGTTTGCTTTTCATTATTCTCAGGCTTATATGATTAGATAGTCGTAACTAGCTCTCTGAAATTGCTGTGATATATCTCAATAGGATGTCTCTTGTTCCGATCCCTCTTTATTGGTTCTCTATACTAGAGACGAGGTAATCTTAATTACCTCTCTGAAACATCCCTGATGCAAAAACTGAAATGAGCTTGTCCATGAAAACGAGGTAATCTAAATTACCTCTCTGAAATATCCCTGATGCCATAACGCAAATGAGCTTGTCCCGTTTCGAATAACTCGGCCTATAAAATAAATGCCTCGTCCTAAAAATGAGGTAATCTTAATTACCTCTCTAAAACGTCCCTGATGCCAAAACGCAAATGAGTTTGTCCGGCTTGTTTGAATAACTCGGTCTATAAACAAATGCCTCGTCCTAAAAATGAGGTAATCTTAATTACCTCTCTAAACTGTCCCTGATGCGAGAACGCAAATGAGTGTTGTCTCGTCCTAGAAAGGAGGTAATCTTTACCTCTCTAAAAAGTCCTTGAAATGTCCCTGATGCCAAATTGGAAAATGCAAAATTTGAGCTCTCTAAACAAATACCTCGTCTTAGTAAAAGGTAATCTGAATTACCTCTTTGAAATATCCCTGATGCCATAACCCATTTGAGCTTGTCCGGTTTCTTGGAATCGCTCGGTTTCCTAGTCTCCCGGGCTGTAAACAAATGCCTTGTTCAAGAAAGGAGGTACTCTTAATTAACTCTCTGAGACGTCCTTGATGCCTTGAACGCAAATGAGCTTGTCTAGCTTGTTCGAATAAATCGGTATCCAAACCTGCTGGGATGTAAAGAAATGCCTCGTCCTGGAAACGAGGTAATCTAAAATTACCTCTCTGAAAAATCCCTGATGTCAGAACGCAAATGAACTTGTCCCACTTCTTGGAATAGCTCGGTTTCCTAGCCTGCTGAGCTGTAAACAAATGTCTCGTACTAGAAACAAGGTAATCCTAATTACCATTATGAAATGTCCCTAATGCCAGATTCAAAAGAGCTTGTCCGGTCTATTTGAATAACTAAGTTTCCTAAACAACTGAGATTAATACAAATGCTTCGTACTAGAAACGAGGTAATCCAAATTACCTTTGTGAAATGTCCTTGATGCCAGAACCAATAGAGCTTGTTCGGTCAATTTGAATAACTCAGTTTTCTAGTCAACTGAGATTAACACAAATGCCTAGTACTAGAAAAAGGTAATCTTAATTACCTTTCTGAAATTGCTTGAGATCCTAGTCACTCAAGGTAAAAGAAAATGCCACTTATGCTAGAATGCAAATGAGGTTGTCCCACCTCTTTGGGTAACTCGGGTTTCTATTCATCTGATTTAAACACAAATGCCTCGGCCTAGCTCTAATTGTAGGCTAGTAAGAAATGAGGTAATCATAATTACCTCTCTGAACTTGCCCAGGATAAAAGAAATACCAAAAATCGTACCTGATTCAAGAATGAAAATGAACCATCAAACCCAAAACAAAATGCCTTAGACGCGGTCTATTGGCATATGCTATACTGAAATTACTAGTAAATGCCAAATGAGGTTGAAGATCAATATGCAGAAGCACGACTTTTATGGAGCATGCATGACTCAAGCTTAAATACAACTTTGAGGTATCTTTTAAAATTATTTTTCTTCATTTATTTCAGGTATGTGAAATTTTTAGTTTTATGTATTATGTTTTATATCTTGACTGAGTTTAGAAATACATTCCACTCTAATGCTTAATCTGTTTTTGTCGTTTTTATGCAGGTTTGACCTCAGTACTTCACCTTTTTTCAAAGACCAGCACAGTTATTTCAGGTTATTTTCTTTCTACTCATTTTTAAGAGTTTTGGGTTTGTCCTTCTACTCGGAGTTTTATTTTAGGAATTGGAATTGGTCTTTAATAAATATGCAAATTTCTTTTGCTTTTGGTTTATATGCTAGAGTACGTTAGTTAATTTGCAGAAGTTTGATATCCATGCTGCTTGATTTAATTTTAAATATTGATGGATACCTCTAAAGTTAGAAGATTTCATTCATTTCAGTTGTCTAAATTCCTATATCGGCCATAGGTTATTGTTTTTATTTTATTATATATTTCTCTATGAGGAATTTATCTCTATAATTTCGTATTATTCTTAGGTCCATAATTTGCTCTCATAAGAAAATTTAGCTATTGAATGCATATAAAAGCTATCTTGATCTTAGCATTGCATCACTGCGTAGTTTGAAATTGTCTCAGATACTTACTTAAGAAACGTTTTGCTTTTAATGTGTTTGGCATCTGTTCTTGAATATGTTTCATGTTGTTTTTCAGTTTAATTCTTTATTGATGCTATTCTTGTTTCAAGCATCATCATATAAAGTATTTCCTTCAACTTGTTTTATGTGTCTCTTATGTCTCTGTTTTATAGGTTTCTGCTCATATCACATATTGCCTTTAACTCTGTTTTATGTGTCTTATGTCTCTGTTTCATATGTTTCTGCTCATCATTTATGTTTCTGAAAATAACATTTACGTGTCTCTTATGTCTCGGTTTCATATGTGTCTATTTGATTGCTATGTTTAACGATTCTTTATTTGCTATACTACTAGTTTTTGTCTGTCAAAATGCCATGGAGATCTAAGTTAGTGAGAATAAAAGTTTCTTATGATTGATACTTTTCGTTGGAATATATTTATCTTATGATTTCTTTGTTCCATTGTCTCTAATGATTGATGATGAATTGTTATGATTGATCTTTAATTTTGACCACTTGTTACGATTGAAGGCTTGAAGCTGAATACTACAGGATACCACAAGATTCTCTTAGTTTTGTAAATCGTTAGGCATCTGTTCTTGAGTATGTTTCATGTTATTTTTTAGATTTATTCTTTCTTGGTGCTATTCTTGTTTCACGTATTATCATATAAAGTTTTGCCTTTAACTTGTTTTATGTGTCTCTTATGTCTCTGTTTCATAGGTTTCTGCTCATATCATGTATTGCCTTTAACTCTGTTTTATGTGTCTTATGTCTCTTTTTCATATGTTTCTGCTCATATCATTTATGTTTCTGAAAATATCATTTATGTGTCTCTTATGTCTCTGTTTCATATCTTTCATATGTGTCTATTTGATTGCTATGTTTAACGATTCTTTATTTGCTATACTACTAGTTTTTATTTGTCAAAATGCCATGGAGATCTGAGTTAGTGAGGATAAAAGTTTCTTATGATTGATACTTTTCGTTGGAATATATTTATCTTATGATTTCTTTGTTCCATTGTCTCTAATGATTGATGATAAATTGTTATGATTGATCTTTAATTTTGACCACTTGTTACGATTGAAGGCTTGAAGCTGAATACCACATGATACCACAAGATTCTCTTAGTTTTGTAAATCGTTAAGCATCTGTTTTTGAGTATGTTTCATGTTATTTTTCAGATTTATTCTTTCTTGGTGCTATTCTTGTTTCAGGTATTATCATATAAAGTTTTGCCTTTAACTTGTTTTATGTGTCTTATGTCTTTGTTTCATATGTTTCTGCTCATATCATTTACGTATTTGATTGCTAAGTTTAACGCCTTTTTAATTTGCTATACTACTAGTTTCTGTTTGTCTGGTGAGAATAAAAGTATTGATTAGTGTTTTTAGGTGACTCATGGTTATTTCGGATTCAGCCATACTTAGATGTTACATCCACCACCATGTAAAGTTACTTCCTTTAACTTGTTTTATGTGTCTTATGTCTTTTTTTTTTAAGTTTATCCATCGCCAAGAAGCTTATTGATCTTGCGGTAAATGTAGTCTTCTAAAGTTAAAGACTCAAACTGTTATACTAATAGTTCTGTTTCAGTTTTTGTTTAGTGTCTTAAGGGTGACTAGAGCTGCAATGATACAACTTGTGTGATTATTTAGGGAACATGGTCTTGACTCCTATAAGTCGTCAGTTTTAACATTGGTAGGGTCTTGATTCCTTTATGCATTAGATCAAAAGCTGCATATTTTAGACTTGCCACGTTTGAGTTAAACGATAGCTCTGATTAGAAAACCATTCAATCACATGTGAAATAATAATGGTTCAACCACAAACCTCTAAAGAGAACTGAACCAGACCTTGTCCACTTTTGTCTGTCTTACAACTTACAAGTGCTTTTGAAGTTAAAAGTTTATGTTTTGAGTTTGGATTATTGGTAAATGTATAATATATTTATACATGTCTGCATCTAAAACAAAATCCCATTTTTTTCCTTACAAATGAGGCGTGTGTTAAAACGTAAAGATAAACAAATCTTAAGGACACATTCTGTTTCTTCATATCTGTCTAGATGCGATACTATTCGCATTCATAGAAAGATTGCTCCTTTTGCGCTTAAAACTTCTCTTGGATTCAATTCTTCTTTCTCATCAACATATGCTGTTGCACTGTAAGCATCGATGTGAGACTCGCAGTGTAGCTAGATGTAATGATCAGAACCACAAAAAGCCATATGAGCAGCACCATATGAGAACCACAAGTGTATTCTCTCCTGAGAGTTTCATTTCATAAAGATGTTAAGAAAACTTCATACAGGAATTGCAGTTACAAGTTTTAAAGCAGCTTTCATTTGGTGAGAACATACCTTGGTTAAAATTAAGGCGTATCTTTTAAAATTAAACGATCTAAGGATACGTCAAATTTATAGTTAGACCTAGGGGTGGGAAAAAAACCGTAACCGAAAAAACCAAACCATACCAAACCGAAAAAATGATATGGTTTGGTTATGGTTAAACAAAAAAAACCATTTGGTTATCATTTTTTAAAACGTTTCGGTTTAGATTTGGTTTGGTTAAAAACCGTCAAACCGAATGGGTTTTTTGGTTTCATAATATTTTCTTATATCCTTAGTTTAGTTTATGCTTAGATTTTATTATTGGTTTAATTATCTTTATAATTTATTAAATCTTAACTCATAAATTTAAAATATAATATTTACAAAAAATATAAACATATAATTAATAAAAAATTGTAAACCCTAATTTTCAAACAAAGTAAAAAAACATTCGTTGCTGTTAATTTCTCTTCCTCTTCTTCCCATTCAAGTCTTCTAGTTCTAGCCTTCTAGTTCTAGGTATTTAATTTATTTTTGTTTATTGTTTTTTAGTTATAAATTTTGTATATCAGAGATTTATAAACAACATGAGGAGATGAACAATAGTGGCTGAAGAGTGAAGACGATGATAAGAATGTGGTTTTTTATTTTAGTTTTTGGCTTTTATAGACTTGGTTTTATTGATGATTTATATTTATTTCTTATGATTTGGATTCTATTCTTTGAACTTAATGTTTTGTTTCACTCATATCTATTATTAATTTATTACTATTTCTATTCATTGTTTGAATCAAAGTTTTCCGTAATAGTATAATTCCGAAAAAAATCGAAACCGAACCATACCAAACCGAACCAAGTTACATATGGTTTTTGTTTTTGTAAAACCGAAAAACCGAAAACCAACTAGGGATGGGCACTTCGGTTTTCGGGTTGGTTTCGGTTCGGTTTTTTCGGTTATACGGTTTATCGCTTTTATAAAAATTCAAACCATATAAAAACCATATATATTTCAGTTTGGTATGGTTCGATTTTCTTACCCGTAGTGTATTTCTTTAATTTTAAAAGATACGCTTCAATTTTAACTTTTAATCTAGGGACGACTGCATAAAACCCCCTCTATACGTACCGCCCTAAGTATTTCCCCCTAAACTATTTAGCTCTTTATAAATCCCCCTGAATTTACAATTTTCTGCTTAATTCTACCCTATCTATTTTATTTTCCTTAAATCCCCCTCCCCAATTAGAAATCCCAAATCGAGTTTCAATCCTTAAAAACGCTTTTAGTGAACAGAGATTGCCCATTAACTCGGATCCGAGCAAAAAAAAAAACAAAAATTCTAGACCCGACAAGTAAAAATTAAAATTTGATTCATTAAAAAAATTAAAAAATCAAGTTTGGGTTCACGTTTTTCTTTCTTACGCTCTCTAATACTGAGATTACAGAAAAACAATTTTATTCATTAAACTTGTTTGATTCTCTGCATCTCGATATCAATTGTGAGAAACGTGGTTCTGGTATTAAGAGTTTTAATCGTGAGAGAAGAGTGGAGAGGAGCAGTGTTAGTGCGGAGTTGGCGATGGAGAATAATGAACTAGCCATTAAAAACGACAGAGATGATAGTGAGAAGGATGAAACAGATAATAGAGATAATGGAGACGATGAAGTGCGTGATGAAAGTGAGAGTGAAGAAAATCGTAATGAAAACAAGAACGAGGAAACCAGGAAAGCCGAACAGAGCAACAAAAAAGGTAACATCGATGATGAAGTTGAGGATATAGTGGATCGATATGAGTATGAAATTGAGGAATCAGTAGCTGACTTTGTTGATGAGATGCCTGGAGAGAGAAATACAATACCAGAGAGTTCTCACGAAGAAGAGAATGAGATAGTTTTGAGAGATTGAAGAATGAGAACGAGAAGAGATGATAAGTTAGCTTTGGGAACTGCTTTCTATACGGTTTATGAGTTTAAAGAGGCTGTGTTAGAGTATGCTTTGAGAAAAGCAAGAAACATTAAGCAAGATAGATGGGATAAGACAAAGATTTCGTATAGGTGTGGAATGAATGGGAAGTGTAAATGGTGGGTTTATTGTTTGTATGATAAGCCTAGCCAGAAGTGGTTATTGAAGACTAAGTATGGCTATCACAATTGCACTTCGAATGGGAAATGCAAGCTTCTTAAAAGTCCAGTAATTGCAAGGCTTTTCTTGGACAAGCCCAGGCAAAAAGATGATTTAATGCCCGAAGAAATTCAAAATCTTATCAAGGAGAAATGGAAAATAGTTAGTACGAGGAATCAATGACAAAGAGGAAGACTTTTAGCTCTCAAATGGCTTGAGAAGGAGTATGAAGAACAATTTGCTCATCTCCGCGGATATGTCCATGAGATAATCACTACAAACCCTGGATCAACTGCCATAGTTCACACTTACCGTAACTTAGCTGGTAAAGATGTGTTTAACCGGTTTTATGTGTGTTTTCAAACCTCCGAGACACTTGGAGAGGATATTGTAGGCTAATCATCGGACTTGATGGCACTTTTTTGAAGGTTGCTGTGAAAGGGGTATTGCTTAATGCGGCTGGACATGACGCAAACAACCAAATATATCTGATTGCTTGGGCCGTGGTACAAGCTGAGAATGCAAAAAATTGGTTATGGTTCATTAAGCAAATCAAGGTTGACTTGGTTCTTCGAAATGGCAATAGATTTGTCAGTATCTCAGATAGATCAAAAGTAAGAATTTGTTTTCGTTGTTGCACTATCTTATAGTTGCTTTATGTTATATTCTCATTAGTTATATAAGCACTTAATTTTGTAATTGCAGAGACTCATTAGTGCTGCGAAAGCAGAGTTACCAAATGCTGAACACAGAATGTGTGTTAAACATATTGTGGAGAACTTGAAGAAAAATCATGCAAATAAAGATTTGATAAAGCCAATGGTTTGGAACATTGCTTGGAGCTATACGGCTGTTGAATTTGATGAGAATATCCGAAAGTTGAGGGCATATAATATTGCTTTATATGAAGATGTGATGAAGGAGCAACCAAAGACTTGGTCTCGCACTTTTTATAAACTTGGAACCTTTTGTGAGGATGTTGACAACAATTCAACAGAGTCATTTAACTCCACTATCACCAAAGCGAGAGCCAAGGCAATGGTACCGATGCTGGAGATGATAAGGAGGTAGACAATGGAGAGAATCTCAAAAAGAGACAAGAAATCAAACAGACACGGAGGAATTTGTTCAAAATATGTTGTTAAAATGCTCGCATTGGAGAAGAAGAAAGCTGATGAGTGTAAAACAACAGCTGGAACTTGTGGAGTGTATAAAGTTTATCTAGACGGGAACTCTTACAATGTAAACACAATAAGACATACATGTTCATGTGGTAAGTGGCAAATAACTGGAATTCCGTGTGAACATGCTTATGGAGCAATGATAGATCAGGGTTTGAATGCCGACGACTATGTATCCGAGTTCTTCTCAACATCAATGTGGCAAAATATTTACAACATGAATCTTGAGCCGGTAAGACGACCACGGTTCTGGATGAAATCTGGTTTCCGATTGATAACCGTTCCTCCTGAACCTATATTACCTGGGAAAAAGAAAAAGAAGAAGAAAAGAAAGTTCCATAGAATCAAAGGTAAACATGAGGTACCAAAGAAGAAGAAGCAGGTAGAAAACCTAGGAAGAGTTGGTCGCATTATTCATTGTTCGATGAGTGGTGAAGCAGCCACAATGCCGCTAGTTGTAAGATACATCCACGGAAGAAACTGAAAGAGACACAAGAAAAATTTGAGGAGGTATGTCTTTGATTTTGTCTCAGATTCTTGATTTATCATCTCAGGTTCGTGATTTATTATCTCTGGTTTTCATGTTTATGTCTTTTATTGTCTCAGAATCATGTTTGTGTCTTTTATTGTTTTTT
>JAHZTW010000010.1:622082-643355 GCA_020283515.1 Alliaria petiolata | reverse complement strand
TAAATCCTTAGAAGTAGTTTTATAGTTATTCAACCCCTTGGTCGGGATTTTAAAATAGTTTTCAAGTTCTGTAGATCATTTCAAGTAGTTTATTTCGAATTATCAACCCATTTAATCCGAATCTGCTTAGCTTTACAAAAAGTCCTTGTATTCTTGGTATCCTTTCAAACCTCCCAAATTGGATTGACCCTAAAGTACTGCAATGACATGAGCATGCCTTAGGTTTGCATAACACGAAATAATTCGGTTAGGAAATGGCGCCGTTGCCGATTTGGGATTGAGTTTGAAAGTATTAGGATTTGGGATTTAGTGAAGACTAAGTCTTTGTTTTTGAATCTTTGGTTACTAATCTATCTACCTTCCTGTTTGTGTTCTCAGGTACATGAATCTGAGGTCTAGAGGTAACAATGACCTACTTACAGCCTCTAGACAACATTTATTTACTTGGAAGCGCGAGACTAAGAAGGGAAAGTAATCAAGAAGTAGGGTTTGAGGAAGTAGATCGAGCAGCTATGGCCGATTAGGATGACGTTCAGCCTCAGCATGGACCAGCTGGTGGGGGTAATGGAAACCCCAACCACGCTCAAAGAACACAACAGATCATAGGTGCCGGTGATGCACCAAATACTCACCACAATCGTTTTGGCATCACCCCTCCTCCGGTGCAGAACAACAATTTCGAGATTAAGTCGGGCTTCATCTCGATGGTCCAGAACAGTAAATTCCACGATCTTGAATTGGAGGATCCCTTGGAACACTTGGATAAATTCGAACAAGTGTGCGGCATGATCAAGATCAACGAGATCTCGGAGGACAGCTTCAAGCTTCGGCTTTTCCCTTTCTCACTTGGGGACAAGGCTCGCCATTGGGAAAAGACTCTTCCACAAGGCACCATCACATCTTGGGCTGATTGCAAGAAGGCCTTCCTCTCAAAGTTCTTCTCTTCTTCAAGAACAGCTCGGCTAAGAAGTGAAATCAGTGGCTTTGCACAAAGGCAAAACGAGACCTTTAGTGAAGCCATGGAGAGATTCAAGGACTACACAATTGCATGTCCTCATCATGGTTTCACAGAGGAGACACTCCTTAGCACTATCTATAGAGGAGCTTTGCCAAAGATCCGTCTACTATTTGATACCGCAAGCAAAGGCAACTTCCTTGGATAAGAAGTTACCGCGGGTATGGAGCTTATCGAGAACTTGGCGTTGAGTGATGGTAACTACTCTGAGGACTATGACCGAGCACCACGAGGTACTGAGATGGAGTCACACAGGAAAGAGCTGAAATCCCTCCCCAACAAGGCAACCAAGGAAAACCTTTTGTTCCTTACAACAAAGGTGGTTTTGTGCAAAACCAAAGTTTCGAAGGAAAAGCCAGTTCAAGCGGCCAAAGTAGCTTACCCGGGAAATGTGAGCAAAATCCGAAGGAGTATGCGAATGTCATTACTCTAAGTAGCGGAACGACGGTAGAAACAAAGTCAACTACTGCCACTGATATGCTCAAATTTACCCTAGAGCTACTCTCTCAAATTAAGAGATCACTGTAGTATTTAGGGATCGAATCCACAAGGAAGGGATAATTACACAACGAATTCCTAATTTCGAATTAGGCTAAGTGAGAATGTAAAACTAGAAACAGAAAGCAATTTAAAACTTAGTAAATTCAGGAGACGAAACGCTAGGTTCAGGGAAATTCTCAGGTGAATCATAATTGTAGAACTAGACAGAATGTTAGAAATTATGAAGATCCGTTCTTGAACTCGAAACACTAATGTAAAATCAACCAACTCTCGCTGCGAAGATTATCTATGTCTAAACCCTAAAATTCCAAATCTCTTTGCAAATTCTAATAATTCAAACAAGCATTAAAATTCAGGTTCGATTGTTCACAAAATCCCTAAACCAAATCTCTTTGCGAATATGTATTTTGCTCATCTAACATTAGTTCAGGCAATCAATAATACTCTCGCATCTATTAATTTACCTAAGATCAGATTCTAGGTCATGAAGCTAGAATAAGCATTAAACACAAATCCAGATGAAGAACTCTAATGATTTTATCCTAACAATTTAATTCGACCTAACAATTCTTCAATCACCTTTGAAAAACCCTAAACCTAACTAGCAAACTACTCAGACATGATTAATGAAACAGAAATCATTATTTGAATAGAAAGCATGAAAGAAATCAATAGAATAAATAAATGGGTTCAAAATCAATCTAAACAGAGTATATGATTTTTCTCCCCAAAAGCTCTCTAAAAATCTCTCTCTAAAATAATGTGTAGCCTAAACAATGGCTGAAAAACTATATTTATAGGCTAAAACACGAGCTGGAGCACTTTTGTAAATAAGGAAATCTTCTGGGAAAATTTCTTTTTTCTTCAAGACTTGTAAAATCAGGCGGTTTTAGGAATCCACGATTGGTGTCGATCGACACCAATCAGTGTCGATCGACACTCATTCCAAAATCTGGCTCTCTGACTTCATCACTTTGCAGCTTCTTACACAATGCTCCATAATGATCCAAAATCTCCAATTATGCTCCAAACGTAGTTCAACCTGCAAAGACTCTAATAGAACTCTAAAAATACCAAAAAACTCTATAAAAAGACTTATATCATGGTCCAAAAACTGGTAAAAACCATGATATATCAACTCCCCCAGACTTAGCTTTTGCTTACCCTCAAGCAAAACAGAAACCAAGTATAGAGTCGAGGTTTGAAAACAGAAACTTTCGAGTACCTCTTTAGAATGCCACATCGAACCAACACTCTTGAATCCACATACTATAGAGCCAACTTTAGGTAATATTTTAGCATACTTACCACAAGCTTAGCAATCTCCCAGTTTGAATCCAGATCTTTTCCTTCGTAAAATTTCGAACTCTAACAGTGGTATTGCCACATAACTTTACAGATTCTTTGCCCTTCCTTAGTGCCTGAACAAGATACTCTTCATACAGCTCTCCTATTTTCTCTTCCCTTAGTCAACTGCTGCCCATTTTCAGGGTGTTCTAAGATCTTTTCATTGACTCTTCTTTTGCTTTTGAAGTCTCGGGAAATAGTGCTACTCTCTACTTGTGTTCCTTGTGAGGAGACGTGTTCAAGAGCATCACTAATATTGTTCCTTGTGAGGAGACATGCTCATGACAAAGGCACTATTCCCAGACTTAAACTCTTTTTCTTTCTTTTCCTTTTCTTTTCTCAAGGGAAGATCAAGGAGAGACTGCCATGGTCTATCTGTTCAGACTGAAAGAGGAATCAAGTTCTGCGCATACCTAGTTCTTATAAGGGGATCTGAACTCGCCCTGTTAGATTGATTCCACTTGCAGCTTTCTACGTAGTAAAACCTGCAATCAACTGCTATGGTAATGGTCCTTCCTGTTAGAATAACACGTGTCATCTCCTGTTTTGCTGAAGTGGTAGAAGCAGGAGAGTGCTCTTCCTCTTTAATATAGTAGATTACGTAAATAACCGCGTTAAGCCGCGATCCTCTGCTGCTGCTATCGATTTTCTTTCGATCTTCTTCTTTGACCTTAGCCTTACGTTTCCACCGTCGTCACCGGTTGTCGGAATAAGAACGCCGACCTAATTGATAAATAGAAAAATTGAGAGCTAAAACTTAAGAAGCCCAAAGCTAAAATTGCTCTGGGTCACGATAATGAAGTTGTGGATCCCTTGAATATTGAGAGGGGATCTCTATTTATACATTCCATGAGTCGGTAAGTTGAGCTCTTTTTCCTTTTTAGAAAAAAAAAATTTCTTTTCTTTCGGCTGACCTCTTTGTCCTTTTGATCCTTTTGAAAAAGTAGAATTCTTTTTTTCTCGCAGATCTTTTCTTATCAATTTTTTTTTTCTTAGAGATTTTTACTCATCTCTCAAAAATTTCCATTTTGTTGCGCCGATCTAGTCGGCGAGCGAGATAGTGGGCTTTTTCCTTTAGTTTTAACGGGCCGACCTCAAGAAAAGCTTTAAGCGAATGTGCTTAACCTATCTCTAACAATATCAAAAAGCATTTTTGTAGTCATAAACTAAGTCCCCTTACCTGAATCGTTTCAAGATAGTCCTTGACGTTGTTTGTAGGCCAAGAAGTTCAATCTCCCATCGACTAACCTTGCTCTAGTAATGTATGTGCTACATATGCAATAAATTATTTAATACTCTCAGAAACATCACAAAAAAGGAGGATAAGAATCAGTTTTTAAGTCAAACAAATGCAACAATTACGAAATAAAAAAACATGAATGTTGTATTGCTTCTTCGACAAGCATTCTAATTGGGCTTATAAAGCAACACACAAACTAATGTTTATATGATTCTCTATTATGAAAGGCTAAAACATAATAAAAGAAATAAAGTAGCATAAAACAAAGAAAATAAAACAATGAGATTTTAAAGAAAAGTAATGTGTATAATTCTTTGGGATCTATAAGAATACCAAAATTGATGGTAATTCACAATTTGTAAACCATAATGTAATCTATAAGAAGATTTCTATAGTGGGGTTGTAATTGAATTTTAGAATTCTTAAATTCTCCATTTGTTAAAGGATGCTAGAATCGCATGGTCAGCTAAAAAAGAGAGTATCAACTTTGGAATGCTTCGAAGGTAAATGATTGACTGTCTGCATCATTAGTATACGTGCTCGATCCTTACTCCTCCATCATCATCATTTAATTCACCTATACAATGGAAGAAGAAATTAAAACAGTTTTCCACTAGTGGCTTTAACATAATCGATGGTGCTTGGGAAATCAGCGAATGTATAAGGCGAGCTCATGTGCAAAAAAGTGGCACTGAGATCGATTCTCAGTTCCTTGTCGCCATCTCCAGATTTATGATATAGAACTGCAGATAGTTGGAGTTTTCGAGTCTATGCAACACTATGGCTTGGAGGCCGAGAAGGAATTCACAGATTATTCTTTCTCAGG
Organism: Alliaria petiolata; assembly: GCA_020283515.1. Taxonomy (NCBI): domain Eukaryota; kingdom Viridiplantae; phylum Streptophyta; class Magnoliopsida; order Brassicales; family Brassicaceae; genus Alliaria; species Alliaria petiolata. The sequence goes on along the minus strand of JAHZTW010000010.1, from coordinate 638,426 downwards.
TAGATCGGGCTTTAGATATTGAAAAATTTGTATGCTATTTTTCCATATTCATATGTTGAATATTTAGTATGATTGGATCGATCATAACTCAATTATTGCAACAATCGAAGATAAGCTCCCTAGGAAACGACGTGCGATATATCATTAAATCAGACATGTTTTTTTCCCGACGAGTGTTCTTCATCTTTGCGAGTGTTCTTCTTCCCGACTAGAGAAACACCAAAATCTGACACGAGTGGTGTGTTTTTCTGCAAAAAAAAAAAGAAGCAAATAGATATCTATTAACCAAATCAGAGTTTCAATACATATTTCTTTATAGGTCGGGAGTTAGGTTGTCAAAAATGAGGTAAGTTTAATAAAACTTATTTTATAGCAATTGATTATACACATTTAATTCTAGGTATATATGTTGTTGATTTCAGGAGGGGTTAAAGAAATATAGTATTTGAATGCTTGTGGGTATATGTTTATTGAAAATTTACATGAATTTTAACTATCAATTTAGAATGCATACTAAGAGTTTGATTAAATGTCTGAGTGAACATTTTTTGTTATAATTCGAGAATTGATGTACTATATTTCAGCAACAATAACGACATTTTTTTCGTTATTAACTATAATGGGAAGTTTGAGAAGATAGATGGAGAAGTTCTCTATGTTGATGGAAGAACACATTTTCTTGAAACAGTCTCACAAGCCTTAATTATTACCGGTTTAATGTCAGCAGAGATAGTGGACATGTATGCTCAAAGAGTGTGGTACAGGCTTTCGTATGAGGAATTAAAAGAGTTGAATTTTTTGTGTGGTGGTGATAATAACTTTGACAATATGTGCAGAGCTCCAGCTAGGAGTAAAGTGATTGAAGTTAATTGGAGCATGAAAATGATAATGATGGACAAAATGATGAGGCTGGACAGTATGAAGAGGCTGGACAGCATGATGGGTTTTGAAAATTTGGTTTATATCTTGATTATTCACGACTCGATTCATTCAAGTTCGTTATTGTTTTTATTCTTGTTTATTTTGGTTTTAGGCATGCGTCTCTTCTGGATTTGATTTATTGTGGTTTTTAATATGTTACTTGTTTTGATTATATTGGACATGTTTTTTTAAAATGTTTGTTTCTTTGCATTTCAGGGTTTAGTCAAGGCAGTGGAACTAGAACTACCAAAAGTCAAGAATGTGTGTAAGACACATATACGGTAACCTGAATGTTGTTTTTAGGTGATTAAAAATCTGTAAATTGTTTTTTTTTTAATAGGAAATCTTCTAGTTTCCTTCTTTTAAAAAGAAATAATTTAGTTTCCTAATCCTAAAAGAAATCTTATAATTTATTTATGATATCGATTAAGGCTATAAATACAGGGTTAATGGTTTGTAAATTATTCATTCACACAATTAATAAAGAAACCTCAAACGGGTATTTGACTCAATTCTTTTTTCTCTCTAAAGTTTTGATCTTCTTCTTATTCCTTCTTTCGTAAATTCACAAACTGGGATCAGAGCTTTAGGTTACATAAATCTGCGAGATGACCAGAGGAAGTTCTCTCAAGTTTGACGTTCCTAGGTTCGATGGGAAGGGAAACTTCGGTATGTGGCAGACGCGAGTTAAAGATCTACGGATGCATCAAGGTATGAAGAAGGTGCTATTGGAGACAAAAATAGAAAAGATCACACAGGATGATTAGGAGAAGATGCATGATCAGGCTGCCTCAATGATTTGTTTATTTCTTTCTGTTTGACGAGATAACACACCATGTAATGAATCTAACATTTGTAAATAGATGGGATAAATGAGAGAAGATGTATATGTCGAGGTCGTTGTCCAGCAAGATGTATTTGAAGCAGAGGTTGTACGGGTTGAAATTTTTTGAAACATGAGATCTTGTTGCACACGTTAACAATTTTAATCAAATAATCGATGATTTGGAGCGTGTGGATGTGAAAATTAAGCTGTGTTCTCTGTCTCGTCAATATGAGAACTAATTAATAGCTCTTACAGTTGACAAGACAACTATAAAGCTAGAGGCCGTTTCTTCTTCTTTGCTCTCACAAGGTGACAGATTGTAAGTGAGTTTCAATAAGCAGAAGGGAAGACATAAAGAAAATCAAATTGATGGTACTAGGAGGGACATATAACAATCAAAGGTCAAGAAGAAAACAATATGCTTTGGGCCCTGTTCGTTTGATCATCTATCATTTCCATCCAAATGATCCATTTCGATGCTCCATCCAAATGATCCATCCAGATGTTGTTCATTTCATTTTCGGTTATTCTGGTTATTCATCTTAATGACTCACCTGAATGTAAATGTGTTTGTTTGGTTAGTTTACATTTCCATCCAAATGATTTTAATTAAAAATGACTAAAATGTTCATACTTTCATTTAATCATATTTTTAAAACTCATCTAGATGAATCATCTGGATGATTTTCGGTTTTGTTACAAAACAAACAAAACTCCCATCTCCATCCAGATGATTCATCTAGATGAAGAAACGAACAGCCCTTTGGTTGTGGCAAGAAGGGTCACTATAGAAGAGATTATCCTGCTAAGAAGAAAAGTGCAGAAAAGAATTCGCTGAAAGCATCAAGTTCTGCAAACCTGGTTCAGAAGAACGAAGTTTCGGGAGGTGAAGTTGACTACAATATGTTGGCTGTTACATCAAGAAATCACACAGATTCTTGGATTTTAGATACGGGTGCATCGTTTCATATGACCACTTACATATAATGGTTTGAGATGTATAACGTCGAAAACATGGGTTCTTTTCAGTTGGCAAACGATATGGTATGTAATATCGTTGGTACTGGACATATCAAGTTTTGAATGCATGATGTCATCATTAGAACATTGACTGATGTTAGGCATGTTCCAGTGGTGGAGAAGAATCAAATCTCCATAGGTACACTTTATAGAAACGGTTTCAGACTCAAGGGTGATGAAGATGAAGACGTTTTGAAGGTGTGTAAAGGATCTATGGTAGTGATGAAGGGACGGTTGACAGCAGGGAATGTATATCGGTTAATAAGAAGCATGGTTGTAGGTGGAGCTGCAGTTGCGGTATCTGAATTTGGGAGCACAACTATATGACAACTTCAAAGAGGACATGGGATTTGATGACGAAGACATTGGAGCCGTGAGCCTCGTCGGGATGTTGGAAGATGATATAAACTGATTTAACGATAAACAGCCAAAAATACTTCGTTTTTGTATTCCAATATTGATTTTTTTTTTTAAAGTGACTAAGCAGCCATGTCGAAAAACGATGGGTTAACAGTTAGCCGAAATGTATAAATTTTGCCTGTTGATTTAAGTGCATGTATGTAATTCAAATTATATGGAAGTGTGTGTGTATGTTTTAGCACATAGTACAAGTGCAGGTCTGGATAGGGACATCATCGAACTGTGCAGGTAGGAATTGGCCGTTTTCTTATACAAAGACTCATGAGAAATTGATGGATATTACACGGAAACTAAAAGAAGCATATCGAGATGAGTACCTCTTTTGGAAATAGAACAACAAGAATTTTGTGATTAATAGAGGGGGATAATAATTCAAAAAAATTTGATGCTCAAACTAAGCAAAGAAAGGAAGGAAATCTGATTATTGGTCTCCATAATGCATCAGGGGTGTGGGTTTCATCCGAAAAGGTGGTCGAACAAATGGTAGTTAATTATTTTGAGGATTTATTTACGTCTACTTCTCCGATAGAATTAGAGGATGCGTTGAGAGAAGTTTCGCTTCTAATTCCGAGCAAGATTAATAATGTGCTCTTATGGCCATGGCTCAATTTTTATGATGCACGCAAAAAAAGCTCTAGGTCCGAACAGAATGACAATTTTTTTTTTAGAAGATCGTCTCAAATAGTTAAGTCGAATATTCTAGGATTTGTAAATGTTCCCTTGGGACTAGGGTCTGTGATCAAATGTTGAATATAACTAACATTTTTTCAATCCCCCGAAACGGAAAGGCACAATAGAATGACAGAATTAAGGCCTATAAGTCTTTGTAATGTCAAATATAAAATAATTTCAAAGGTTATTTGTTTATAGTTAAAAAAATTTTGTGTCGACTGACTCGTGCTGATCGAGCTCGATTTAGGTCCGTCAGAGTTCGAAAAATCGTGTTTTTCTACTGGTGTCGATCGACACTCAGCAGTGGTGTCGATCGACACCTTCTCTGTAAATCGAGTTTCTTCCTCTTCAGCCGCAAACTCCACGATTTTTTCAGCATTTAGTCCCCTTTTCAGCTCTGTTTGAAGGCTCCTTCCATTCTGAATCGTGATGGCATTCACGTGGTGTCGCGGATTTGTATCCGTCTTTCCAGGAAGAAATCCCTCTTCTCTTCAAAGCTCCAGCAGTTTGAGCAAGTTAAATATCCAATTGCTTCATATGAGTACCTAGAGACTTAATTTTCCCGTTAAGATCCGTGTACAAAGCATCAATTTTCCCATTGAAATCCACTGTCATCTTCTGCTGTCCTTCCAGAAGTTGCTCTAACATAGACTCCATCTTATTGTCTTGTGTAGGAGGCTTCTGGTAAGAAGAAGAACCATAAGTTCTCTGTAAGTTGTTGTTCTGAAAAGGCTTTTGGTAAGAAGAACCATAGCCTTGCTGATTTCCAAACCTTTGGCCTTGAAAACCAGCACCATTGATGTAATTGACCTCTTCTTGCTCTGGCTCAAAGGTCTCTACCTCATTAGAAAAGTGAACTTGCTTTTTGCCCACCAAGATGTTGTGTACGTTGTCCAGCATCCTTTTGACCTCAGCTATTTGGCTTCCTCCATTCACCCCAGCGTGTTGTCGTCTCTCAAAGTCTGCATTCTTGGTACTGTTACAAGAGGCCAAATTCTCAATAAGCACCATCGCGTCGTCTGGATATCTGGTGTTGAAGTTGTCATTGCTTGCAGCATCTAAGGCCATCTGGTACCTCCAATCGATCCCTCGGTAGAAGATACCGATAAGCTGCGGTTCGCTGAAACCATGATGTGGGCAATCTCTCTGGTAAGCTTTGAATCGCACCCAAGACGCCTTGAATGCTTCAGTAGGCCCTTGGGAGAATGCAGTGATTTTCGTCCTCAGCTCTTCTGATCTCGCATCATCAAAGAAATTGCATAAGAATGCATTCTTTATTTCTTCCCAAGTAGTCAAGGATCCTGGATCCAGCTGCTTCAGCCAATACGATGCATCTCCAGCAAGCGAGTAAGGGAACAACTTGTAAAAGAGATAATCATATGTAACTCCATTGGCCTTGATGATTGAAGCTAAATCCTCGAATCTCTCAATGTGATCCATATGATGCTCATTAGGATGACCATGAAAAGGATGCTGAGCCACCAAAGTGAAGTAAGCAGGCTTCAGCTCAAAGTCATTCCTCTAAAATGCAGGAGGACAGATCGCAGCTCTATTGGCATAGAACTGGTCTGGGCGATTGTACTCGCCTAATGTTCTTCCACGTCCAGCTTCTGCATGTGCGGCTCGTACTGGTGCCTCAATGATGACAGCGCCAACTTCATCAAGTCTCTGTCCTTGGTTGTTCCTTCTGCGTCCTTCAGCGTCTCGGATTAGAACCATAAGATCAGCCATCTTTTCCTGCGAAGGGTGTCGATCAATGCTAATAGTGTCGATCGACACTCGGATAGATGCTCGGTTCTTGCATTCGAGACGACCTAGTTCTTGGTTTAACGCGACTAGTTCATTTTCCTTGTTACTTCTGGTACTGGGCATGCACCTGAAACAAAAAAAAAGAAACTAAATCAGTAACAAAAATAACAATAAAACAAAACCTAGTCAAAATCCTAATACTAGATTCCGTAGGCAGCTATTACTTCCCCGGCAACGGCGCCAAAAACTTGATAGGGCTCAGGTTTTACCCTAATAAAACTACTGCAAGTGCACAGCAAATGCAATCGTAGTATAAAGAGTATCGAAATCCCAAGGGAAGTAGATTCTACACTAAGGTTTCTAAGTTCGAATTATTCTAGGTCAAATAGAATGAAGGTAAAACAAAGCAGGAAATAAACGAGTATCACGAAATAGGTTCTTAAAATCAGGAGACTAAGATGCTAGGTTCAGGGAAATTCTCAGGTGAATCCAAATTGTAGATCTAGACAGAATGTTAGGAATTATGAAGATCTGTTCTAGAACTCGAAACACAACAATAAAATCAACCAACTCTCGCTGCGAAGACTTTCTATGTCTAAACCCTAGAATTCCACATCTCTTTGCAAATCCTATCAATTCAGACAAGCATTAAAGTTCAGGTTCGATTGTTCACAAAATCCCTAAACCAAATCTCTTTGCGAATAGGTATTTTGCTCATCTAACACTAGTTCAGGCTATCAATAATACTCTCGCATCTATTGATTAACCTAAGATCAGATTCTAGGTCATGAAGCTAAAATCAGCATTAAACACAAATCCAGATGAAGAACTCTAATGATTTTATCATAACAATTTAATTCAACCTAACAATTCATCAATCACCTTTGAAAAACCCTAAACCTAACAAGCAAACTACTCAGACATGGTGAATGAAGAAAACATCATGAATAAAGAAGATTGCATAAAAGAAATCAATAGAAACAAAAGAGTTCCAAATCTGCTCTGAAGGAGCCTAATTCTTCTCTCCAAAATCTCTCTAAAAATCTCTCTCTAAGTCTCAAAACAGAAAATAAGAATAATAGTTGGTGGCTAAACAATGCCTTGAAAACTTGTATTTATAGGCAAACTCGCGTCAGGGGCAAACTTGTAAATACTTGACACTTCTTGTGATTTCTTTTTTCTGATGGAAATCCGCAAAACTTGGTCGGCTGACTTGGTGTCGATCAACACCAATGTAGTGTCGATCGACACTCTTCGTAAAATCCGTCTTCTGACTTCATCACTTCGTAGCTTCTTCCAAAATGCTCCAAAAAGTTCCAGAATCTCCAACTTTGCTCCAAACGTAGGCTAACCTGCAAAGACTCTAATAGGACTCTAAAAATATCAAAAGACTCTATAAAAAAACTTATATCATGGTCCAAAAACGGGTAAAAACCATGATATAACACAGTGGATGAACCGGGTCAATCCGGAACAAACCGGGCATTGACCCGGTTTAAATCTGAAAACCGAGCAGCGTATCGAGCTTGCTAGGTCGATATGCAGCTCCATACGCTGCTAAAAACTCTCTTCAAGGACCGTGTCGAGCTTGGTAACTCGACATGAAGCTCGATACGTCAGGCTTGGTCTTCGGCTGAGATTTGTATCAAGCTTGCTAGCTCGACACAAATGCCTGATATGCTCGCGACTTTTCTCCGGATGGGCCTTGTATCGACCTTTGTAGGTCGATACAAACGTCTGATACGCTCCTCTCGTCCTTCCTGGCGGGCCATATCGACCTTGGTAGCTCGACACCAAGGTCGATACACTTCTAAAACTCATCTGCTTCTCGTTTGGCCATCTTCTTTTCCTCCTCTTTGTCATCCATCACTCCATAGGGCCCTCCAAGACACCTAATAAAGACTTAATATGTACAAATATGCAACACCTTAAGCTAAAACTCACTAGACTCTAATATGGATGCAAATGAGACTAAAAGTGGCTAAATGAATGCAAAAGAACATGCATAGCTATCTAAAATAAATGCTAAAATATGCTAAATTATGAGTATATCACCAATATACATAAGTCATAACGGAAAAATTTACTCACAAGCTTAAAAATTGCGAGAGCAAACCCATCCGTCTCTCATTTTTTTTTGTTGCGGACGATAGCTTATTTTTTTGTAAGGCCAGTATGGAGAAATATCAGACTATCCTAGAAATACTAAAACAGTATAAGTCAATAACAATTTTTTTTTATAAATCTTTTACAATTTGGACATACAATTGAAGATTCGGTACAAAATGAGGTAAAACAAATGTTAGGGATTTCAAATCTCGGAGGTATGAGATCCTATTTTAGAATTTCGGAGAGTCTAGGCGGGAGCAAAGACTAATATCTCTCATTTTATCAGAGAGAGGCTTCACGATCGTATTCATGTATGGACATCAAAATTATTATCCAAAGGGGTTAAAAAAGTTCTAATTAAACAGACTAGTGCAGTGGCATGCTATATCGTGTTTCTGGTTTCCCACAACAAAACTAACTAGAGCTGTGGCACACTTCTGGCGGAGCTCTAGTGGACAACAATGATGTATGCATTGGATAGCGATTAATAAACAAGTTATGTCATAGTAAATCGGATGGAGGAGTTGGCTTTCGAGCTATGGAGTATTTTCATATTTTTTTTATTGGCAAAACAACTTTAGCGATTAATAAATACACCAAATTCACTTTTTTTCTAAGATCTTTAAGGGACGATATTTTTGAAACACACACCCTTTAGACATGGTTAGATCTTACTCCTCGTCGTATGGATGGAGGAGCATTGATTCGGTTAGGTCTATGGTTAAAAATGACTAATTAAATGAGTTGTTTCAGGACATATGTCTTATTATGGAATGATTCTTGGATACGAGCCTCTCGCACAACGGCACAAGGCCAGCAAAATACAAAGGGCATATCTATTACCCAAACCTTATGATTCACCATTTGATTGAGCCAGTAATAACGATGAGGAATATGGGTTTACTAAACGTCATCATAGAACCGGAAGATGTTTCACTCGTTCATAATATGCCTATAAGTAGTACTTATAAACCAGACGAATTAAGACAATACTTTACGAAATTGGGGATGTATGCGGTTAAATCGAGATATTGTACTGAGCAAGACTACCCATTATCATGTCCGGTCACACAAGTACATGGACCAGAGGTACATACATTAGAAACATGTACATGATAACTAAATAGTACACAATATTTAAGAAATTTCATTTGGCAGGCCATTTCACGATACATATTGGTTTCAGCAAATTTATTATCTAGAGGAATAAATTGCGACACACAGTGTGCATGGTGTGAGCGGAAGAAGAAGAAATAATTCATGTTCTTTTGGAATGCCCACCAGCTTTATAAAATTAGGCTATTTCTCCAAGTACCATTAGCTATGTGTAGTTATTTCCAATGGTATCGGTTTTCTCTAATATGAATTATATTTTTTGGCGACTGCCACAAGATAATCTGAATACATATTTTTCTTGGCTTAATTATTTTATAAGAAAAGTTAGAAATGATAAGAGTTATTCAAATGTGGATAAAGATCCATAAAAGGTTCTTAAAATTGTGGAAACAAAATCTACAACATGTGAGGAGACACATTGTAACACCCGTCTCATCCTCTCTCGAGAACGACGTGCTACGAACCCTAACTTATAACTTAAGTTACTCAAAGTATTACGAAACACTTTATTTATTATTAAATCCGATAAAATCCGCACACATTGCAAATCATGTTTATCAAACGAAATACCGAATAAAATCATACAATCATTATTTAAAACATATTATAATAAATTTATTTAAACAATCCAAAAGTCATCCCGAAATCCAAAACGTTGCACCAGCCCGAGACCTTTACTCCTGCACTTCCTCAAACTCACCTGAAAAGGAAGAAGAGGGGTGAGCATTTCGACTAATGCTCAGTGAGAGAAACTACGATCAACCACCATCAAACAACACACATCATAACAAAAGTACCTAGTTAGAACATCCAGTAAAGCATAAGCAAACAACAAAGACTGTGCCTCAACCACACAGAATCTACACGTGACCCGCGTCACCCTCATGGTGTCTCAATGCGTTCACGCCCCTATACGGAAATCAGTGTCCGCACCACTATCCTTGGGCTCGCTGCTTGCCCCCTCCAGCGATGGATCCGACGCCACCTCAAGCATAACCCGCGTGATCTAACAAGAAAGACGATGCAACCCTGCTAGGAAATCGCCATCCCAACAGGCCTTACACCGACCTCACACACAGGCCTCAAGCCTCATCCTAAAACTCATACTTCCCAACCCGCACATGGCATATCCCCACGAAATACACACACCCGCAAATATTCCTCAAACATCACATAACCATATTCGTTCTTAGCAACCTAAGCATTGATCTAGGTGTATCACATATCAACAATTATTATATATATAGATATAGTTTTACATATGTATATAGATCACGACAACTACATGTATGCTTATAGATACACATAGGTATGAATGAACTCCCTAGACACTTCTACCATGATATACAGTGTAAGAGGTATCGATCGGAACCACCCTCACCTTAGCAAAATCCGGATGCTTAAGATTCTGACTTCTGGATGCTCAAACGGATGTCGAATCTGAAATCACCACGAAAAATCGAGTGAGAACGGCCTTCGAACGACGGAAAACGGTTTACGGGTTGAACCGGTCAAAGTCAACTGTCAAAATCAAGTCAACGGTTAAAGTCAAAGTCAACGGTTTAAACTTGTTAGACCTGGTTAACCCAGACACGAACCAAACCGGACCCAATCCGATAACCCGACCCAAAACTCAACCCTTTAACCCGATCCAACCGATCCGATAACCCGACCCGATAACCCGATCCAACCGATCCGATAACCCGACCCGATAACCCGATCCAACCGATCCGATAACCCGACCCGATAACCCGAACCGGAGCAAACCGAAACAAACCAGATCGAACCGGACCGAACTGGTAACCGGCGATCACTGCGGTTCTTCGGCGACGGTCACCAGCGGCGGTGGTCGGCGGCGGGGGAAGACGGTGGCTTACCGGCGACGGCGACGGCGGAAGGCGGTGTTGGCTGTGGCTGACGGCGGCGCGTGACAGCGGAGGACGGCGAGGACGGCGGCGCGTGAAATGCACGCGCCAACTTCAAGAGGTGGCCGCGGCTTCGTCTCGGCGTGAAGAAGCTAATGGTGGCCTCGGACTTGCGAAACTAAGAACGCACAAAGCTTGAGAAGGAAAAGAAGGCAAAACGTGATGTTTAAGAGGAGGAGGAGATGGTGTGAGGAATTCTGAAGGCATGAGGTGTGTTTATATAGGGAGAGAAAGGTGGGATTTAANCGATCCGATAACCCGACCCAATAACCCGATCCAATCGATCCGATAACCCGACCCGATAACCCGAACCGGAGCAAACCGAAACAAACCAGATCGAACCGGACCGAACTGGTAACCGGCGATCACTGCGGTTCTTCGGCGACGGTCACCAGCGGCGGTGGTCGGCGGCGGGGGAAGACGGTGGCTTACCGGCGACGGCGACGGCGGAAGGCGGTGTTGGCTGTGGCTGACGGCGGCGCGTGACAGCGGAGGACGGCGAGGACGGCGGCGCGTGAAATGCACGCGCCAACTTCAAGAGGTGGCCGCGGCTTCGTCTCGACGTGACGAAGCTAATGGTGGCCTCGGACTTGCGAAACTAAGAACGCACAAAGCTTGAGAAGGAAAAGAAGGCAAAACGTGATGTTTAAGAGGAGGAGGAGATGGTGTGAGGAATTCTGAAGGCATGAGGTGTGTTTATATAGGGAGAGAAAGGTGGGATTTAAGATCAAAGAAAAAAAACATGGTTTAGTGGCGGGGAGAGAAGAGGGTTAGTGGAGGAAATAATGGTGTATAATGGTGGGGATAATAGTGAGGGGAAAGGGGGTCGTTACAATTCTTCTCCACTAACGAGGAATTCGTCCCCGAATTCAGATTTTGGCCGACGGACTGATTTGCTTCTCAAAAAGTTCAGGATAATCTTCTTTCATCTGAGTTTCGGATTCCCAGGTTTCTTCGTGGATTCCATCTCTTTCCCAATGAACTGTGAGCATTGAAGTCATTTTCCCTTGAACCTCCTTTTCTTGATATTCTAGGATTGCCACTGGTTGACTAAGCGCGGTCAGATTCTTACGGAGGTCACTTGGCGGCTGCTGCAAAATAAGTTCTGGCTCTCTAACAACCTTCCTCAAAACTGACACATGAAACACGTCGTGGAAGCATGACAACTCTGATGATAATCTCAAACGATAGGCCACTGCCCCAATCCGCTCAAGGATAGGATACGGCCCCATATACCTCGGTTTAAGCTTCTTTAGCTTACGTGTTTTCGAACCTCCCTGAAATGTCCTCATTTTCAGATAAACCAAGTCACCCACTTCAAACTCCAAATTTCTTCTGCGCTTATCTGCATAATTTTTCTGACGATCATGAGCTTCCTTTAATCGCCTCTTGAGTATTTCTACTTGCTCTATTGTCTGTTGAACCATTGCGGGTTCTAAATCTCGGTGCTGCCCCACTTCTGTCCAACATAGTGGGGTACGACATGGTCTCCCGTAAAGAGCCGCATAAGGTGCCATTTTGATGCTTGAATGATAGCTGTTATTGTAGGCGAACTCTGCCAGCGGTAAATACTTGACCCAACTCCCTTCCCAGTCTAAAACACAAGCTCGGAGCATATCCTTCAAAGTCTGAATAGTCCTCTCTAATTGACCATCTGTCTGCGGGTGATAAGCCGTACTCATATGAACCTTGGTTCCCAACGCCTTCTGAAAGGCTCGCCAAAATGTGGATGTGAACTTTGTGTCACGATCTGATACTATACTGACAGGTATCTCATGTAACCTTACATTTTCATCAAGATACTTTTGTGCCAATTGATCCGCTCCGTCAGTTTTCTTGATTGCTAAAAAGTGAGCTGACTTCGTGAGTCAATCTACAATGACCCAAATGGCATTCTTTCCGCCACTTGAGATTGGTAAACCCGTAACGAAATCCATAGTTACCATATCCCAATTCCACTCTGGTAGTGGCATGTCTTGCAGCAATCCACTCGGCAACTGGTGTTCTGCCTTCACCATCTGGCACGTCTGACAATGCGATACAAATGTGGCCACATCCTTCTTCATACCAGTCCAATGGTAATACTGCTTAAGATCCCGGTACATCTTTGTATTACCGGGGTGAATAGAGAAACGCGAGTGATGTGCTTGTTGCAAAATTTCCTTTCTTAATTGTTCGTCATCGGGAATACATACTCGATTTCTGTACAAGAATATCCCGTTCGCAACAGTGTGATATCCAGAAACTTTCTTTTCCAGCTGTTCGCACAAAACCTTATCTTTTTCCTGGGCTTGTCGTACCCTCCACAATAAATCTGCCTGATCCAATGCCTCGAGACCAATTGTATCTCCCTCTGCGGTAACTGCACGTAATCTTAGGCTAGCAAACATCCCAGTAAGTTATTGCATTTCCTTAGTTCCTGAAACATCGCTTCGGCGTCTACTTAAAGCATCAGCTACTTGGTTGGCCTTACCAGGATGATAAGTGATCTCCAAATTATAGTCTGCCAACAACTCAATCCACATGTGTTGTCTCAAATTAAGGTCTGTCTGAGTAAAGATGTACTTCAGGCTTTGGTGATCGGTAAAAATCTGGACTTTCTCCCCATACAAGTAAGCTCTCCAAATTTTTAGAGCGAATACAACAGCTGCCAATTCTAAATCGTGGGTGGGATAGTTGACCTCGTGAGGCCTCAACTGACGTGATGCATATGCAATGACTCGCTCTTTTTGCATCAAAACACACCCCAAACCAGATCCAGATGCATCAATGTACACTACATATGGTGTCCCTGGCTGTGGAAGTACCAATATTGGCGTCTTCGTTAATTGCTCTTTAAGCTTGGTGAAACTCTGAGAACACGCATCTGTCCAATCAAACTTTACATCCTTGCCTGTCAATCGTGTCATTGGCTTGGATATACTGGCAAATCCTTTGACAAACTTCCTATAGTATCCGGCTAAACCCAGGAAATTGCAAACCTCGGTAGCACTCTTAGGCGTTGGCCATTCAGTAATGGCTGTGATCTTTTGCGGGTCTACGGCAACTCCTGCCTCCGAGACTACATGCCCGAGGAACCCAATCTTCCTTTGTCAAAAGCTACACTTACTTAGCTTACCAAATAATTGCAGCTCCCTGAGCTTGTCAAGCACAATTCTCAAATGATTTGAATGCTCCTCTTTGTTTCGAGAGTAAATCTATATGTCATCGATGAAGACAATCACACACTTGTCTAAATGTTCGCGAAACACATTATTCATAAGCTTCATAAATGCTGCTGGTGCATTTGTCAGCCCGAATGGCATCACAACGAACTCATAATGGCCATACCGTGTCCGAAAAGCTGTTTTTGGCACGTCTGCTTCGTTTATTGGTATCTGATGATACCCGGATGCCAAGTCAATCTTCGAAAACCAAGAAGCTCCTTGCAGTTGGTCTAATAACTCATCGATTCTCGGTAGAGGATACTTGTTCTTTATCGTCACCTTGTTCAACCCCCGGTAGTCGATACAAAGTCTGAAACTTCCGTCCTTCTTCTTAACAAATAGGACTGGTGCTCCCCAAGGTGAACTGCTTGGGCTAATGAATCCTTTATCTATCAGATCCTCCAATTGTTTCTTCAACTCAGCCATCTCTGTTGGTGCCAAACGATAGGGTGCCTTTGATATTGGCGCGGTTTCGGGCTCCAACTCTATGGTAAATGCATCTCCTCTTGTTGGTGGTGGTCCGGTCAAGGGCTCAAAAACATCCACGTACTCAGCTACGACCGGAATAGTGTCTAAGTTAGGCTCATTTTCCTTCCCTGCGATAGAAATTGTGGCAAGATAAGCTTCACCCCTTCTTTCCAATATCTGTTCTGCTTGCATCATTGAGATGATATCAATTCCCGTACGTCTCACTATCCCTTGATAAGTCAAACTCCCTTCCGCCCGTGGAAATGTAACCCGTGCCTTTGGACAATCCACCACTGCTTCGTGATAGGACAACCAATCCATCCCCAGGATCACTTCGTAGTGGTTTAGTTTCATCTCCACTAGATTTCCCCTTTAACTCCACATCTCCGATGGTGACGGGAACCTCTTGGTACACTCCAGTAGACTTCAGTGGCTCCGTTCCTACTGTCTCAATCCCTTTGGCAATGGGAATGAGTAAGCCCTAAAAAGTCCAGCACTTTGCTAAAGTTGGACACACAAAACTATGCATAGCCCCAGTATCAAACAGAGTATGAGCTCTTATTCCCCCAACCAAAACAGATCCTACACGGTCCATACTATGACTAATTCTACTATAATTTGACCATACCAGACGTAAGTAAATAATTAGTCGAGTAGAAGCAGAGTTCACTTACCCGCGATCGGCTCTCCTCCATCATGGTCTCCAATCATAAAGACTCGTCCACCTACTGCATGTCTCTTTGGTGGTGGCGGTAACTGCTCCTGGCGCCTAACTCCCTGCTGATGCACCCCCTGATGTGGTGCTCCAAATAATGCACGGCAGTCCCTTGATAGATGTCCTAATTTTCCACAACGATAGCATCGACCTTCCTGCCTTCGCATGACCGGACAGTCCTTCCTAATGTGGCCTGGTTGGTTGCACCCATAACAAAGGGCACCTCTCGCTCCTTTTGTTGCTGGAGCCGTATTGGCTACTTTCCAAGTTCTTTTCACCGCCCTTGGTTGGACATTTCTTGCCAGCTTGTTCTCCTCATCCAAACCTATCTCTTGGTTAGCCGCAGTCTCAACTAGCTCAGCCAGACTGTCGAATTTTCTGATGGAGCACCGGTTCCTGAGATCCACCCTTAGTCCTTTTAAAAATTTACTGATCAATTCTCATTCCTCCATGCGCCTGCGACAGAATCTCCTCAAGCGGTTAAACTCCTCCTTGTACTCCTTCACTGATAAGCTCATTTGATGCAGATCGTTGAATTCGCCCTCCATCCTTTCTGTAGCCTCGGGAGGAATATACTCTCTGGTGAACTCAGCTTTAAAGTCTTCCCAAGTTGGTTCATAGCGTCCCTTTGTTAATTCCACCACACCTTCCCACCATATCATTGCTTCATCCTTCAGGTAGTGGACAGCCAAGTCCTTGCGGTACTCTGGTGGGCATCTGGCTGCATTAAAGTTTTGTTGCAGCTTCCTTTTCCAATTATCGGCAGCTGTGGCACTGGCCTTTCCACCGAAATGGTCCATCTGCATGTCCCTCATGTACCTCATCACCTCCCAATAGCTTGGTCCCTGCACATGTGCTGGCACAACTGGCGGAAGTGGAGGTGGAGGCGGCTGGTGGTATTGTGCTCCCGCATTCTGCCCTTCCTGGTGTGCATCACCCCGGTTTTCTGCTCCGGCTGCCGGGTTTCCACCCATCTGATTCCCAAAACGTTCACGGTACCCCTGTAACTCTGTCATAATAGCTGCATACGTTGCGGCTTGGTCATCCTGTGGACCCCTCTGAGTTAGGTTCGTACCCATTGACTCGGTGTTTATACTCACACTTCCCACTGAATCTGTCGGACTTGCCTCCCGAACCACACGTGCGGCTGCACCTCTTCCTCTTCCCCTGGGCACTCTTCCTCTCCTTGGCGGCATC